>JAOTQR010093564.1:0-31703 GCA_025774065.1 Solanum ossicruentum | reverse complement strand
GAGGACAAAGTATCCTATTTTGATGGGGTGTGTGAAGTTATGGATTAAGGTGAAATCTAAGTAACCTCAAGCCCATAACTTCAGCTATTTTTTATCCCAAGGTTTTCTTACTGTGATTCTATTTCTTTGTGGGTGTTTACTTTTCTGTTGAACCGGTATGTTTAGGTAGTGTAGATAATGTGTAAATTCATAGTAGTGTTATCTGTTGGCATTTACATAGTCCTTGGATGCTTTTTAAAGTTTTGATGAAAATTGGGTACCCTCAAAGTTTTTGAGATTGTGATTACGATGCACTCATGCATTTTGATGATATGGTGATGTTTGTTTTGATAAGGTAAAGTTAAGTTGATGCTTAAAGCATGACTTGGGAGTCTATACTTGATTGTGGATGCAATGTCATGTGTGTTGTGAGCTTATTTTGTTGTATTCATGCATCTTATATGGACTCAGAACTTGGCTTAGTACTCTAAGATTTGTTTAGTGATGTGGTGGATATGGAAAGGATCTTAGGCCTTTGTTCTTTGAGTGAACCCACTTTTAGCTTAAATAAACCACCAAATGAGTGAGAGAATCCCCTGTTCCAAATTTTTGAGATTACCATTTACTCATTCTTTCTTGATACCTCGCTAGCTTAACCTTGTTTAATGAAATACCTTGATATTACCCTGATCTATCCTTGGACATGTGAACCTTAATTGAGGTTCAAAGCCTAAGTTGAGGGTGGCTACAAGTTGTGTCCCTAGTTTGAGGAATAGATATTGTGTACTTCCTCTTAGGCTAAAAGCCTAAATTGATGGTGGCCCTTATTGTGGTAAAGTAATGACAATGAGGTGGTTAGATGGGAATTAAATTGAGAAATGAAAAATCATGAGCCGAGTGAAGAAAAAGAAAAGAAAGGTGCCTTGAATTAAGAAAAAGTAGCAAGAATTGAGTTCAAAAATAAGGCACAACTGAAAATAGAAGGAAGCACTCGAGAAAAGTTCAAAACAGGAAAATAAGGGTGGATTTATTGAAAAGGATGGGATTATGAAAGCAAAAAGTGTTGGAAAACATGGTTCAATGATAACTTTTAGTAACTACTTACCTAAAATGTCATACCAAAGCCCCCTGAATCTATGTTGCAAGCCCATAAATCTAAGGTGATCTAAATCCACATTATCACCAAGCTAGAAGTTGAGTATAGAGGCAAGCCTATGGTATTAGTCAATATGCATAGATTTCAATTGTGAGAGTGAGAATGCTTCCTTAGTCCCTGAATTCTAAATGCTTTTTGAGTGAGTATAAGGGACTTCATTTTGTGAGAGTGTTTGCACTACTATATTAGCATGTGTGCACCAGTGATTATAGATCGTTTATGCTCCTTAACCTATCATAGTTGGGTTACCAGATTCATCTTCATGTTTTGTTATGCTAAGTAACTTTGCAGTGTGGTTTTGAAAATGATAGTTGGTTACCTGGATTAGATTGGATGATGTATATACCATCGGTATAACAACTGTGTATTTCTCTTTGCCTTGTTAGATTGAGTTATTACTAGAGGATCAGCAACAATTCTAATTTGGGGGTGTTGATGTGCTATCAAATACAGCACATTTGATGTCCAAAACAAAGGATTTTATGAGCTTTTAATGTGATTTTGTATGGTTTTTATGTGTTTTTGTGTTGTTCTTAAGAAAGGTTAGGCTGGCATCATTTTAAAGAAAAATTACAGATTGTGCTGAATTATAGGACATACGAGCTCACCTACAAGTTGTAGCCCAAGCTAGGACTTGTATGGTGTGTCGTAGCAAGAAACAGAGATCGAAATTCAGAAATTTGCTAAGTGGAGGTCACCCCTACGAGGCCATCCTACAAGTCGTAAGTCTCACCATGACTCGTATAAGTGAAATTGTAGAAGGAATCAGAGAGCCAAAATATTGGATCAAAGACTGAAGGCCAGGACTACAAGAGGAACATACGAGTCGTAGCTCAAGTAATGACTCGTACTCGTGGGTTGTACTAGTTAAGTCCAAAATGCCAAGAACCTGATACGAGACCTCGACAATTACTCGTAGGTCACCCTAAGAGTCGTACCTGGAAGGTGTACCAGCTGTCATTTCTATGTTAATTTAAGGATTTATTTGTAAACACTATAAATACATTAAGTTTTTTATTGGGAGATTCCAAATTTGAGATGAGAGGACTTTCCTTTGAATATTCTCTTAAGAATATTTTGGGGTTTTAGATTAGTTTATTATTTTATCTTGGAAAACCCATTTTGGAGATCGCAAATCTTGCTTTGTACTTATTATTGATCAATCAAGCTTTTGGGTTTGTAACTTGTGGTGCCTACACTCTTCATTATTTTTGGTAAACCTCTTAATTATGTCTTGTATTTGCATTTTTGCTTGTTTTTCCTTAGCCATGAGTAGCTAAGCACCCACAACTTTGGGATATAGGAACTATGGATAGTTGACCTAAAATAATCTTGGTTTATTGCATTTCTATGTTTGTGGTTTGCATTATTATCTATTTTCCTTCATTATTATTGTCATTTGATGGTGGCCAATACCAAATCCCACCAACTATCAAGAGCCCGACCAAGGTACTGATGAATACAAAAGGGAAGTAGATGGCAGTATTCGATTTTTGATATGTTCTTGTCTGATCAACCAAATCTGACCAAGGAGAGGTTGACTGGGACAATTGGTAACGGTTGGTTAGCACGCCATGGTGGCCGACCAAGCGCCATGGTAAAATTCGGCCTTCATCTTCGCAAGAGGGATGGAAGAACCTAAGTTACTATAACACCCCACATATTACATCTACTAATGCTATGTGAATGAATCATGATATGGGTTGGTCAAATTAGCTTCAAGTCTTGAAAGTGCGTGAATCCCGTGTTAATGGGCAATATGTGCGTCTAACATTTAACGGAGTGAGTATATAGGTGTTTTGTGCTAAACTGATGAGATCACAGCCCTAAACAAAGTAAAATAATTGAGATTGTTGTATGACTAAATAATCTATTAGGCGAGTCACCTACTTCCCTAGCTTAAATTTGCAAGCTAAACAGAGGCGAGGCCCGACGTCGAACTTGTCCAAGTCCATTTATGAATAAAGTTTGTGTTAAGGGTGTAAGTTTAGCTTGTGTTTTGACATCATAAGTGAACTGATATTTCAGTTAGGGAAGCATAGAAAAACAGTACCAAGCCCATCCCAGTTCATTGGTAATTTTGGTCCAAAGTAACTAAAGGAAAATGAGAAGAGTGGGCATCAGAAGGCCCATCAGATTTGGAACCCAATTAGGTCCAATATCGGGTGACAAGATTCTGCATTATCAGATTAATTATATGTCAAATTTGTTGGTGAAAAGGTCAAAAGAAATTTGTCCAAGTACCGATGTAAAAAGTGGTCAAAACAGCTCCCACAATCATTTTCCACTTGCAGCAAAAACAAAAATAGCTTTACTCACTAAGTTTTCTCTCAATGTTTCTTGACCTTGAGCAGTAGCCAAAAGGATCTTTTAGGGTTTCTAAGGAGGATCTCAACTTTGAAGATAAAGATAAGTAATTATGGTTGTGTTTTTAGTAAGGTTTCTTCATGAAGATCAAGAAGTATGTGATAGTATGTTATGCTGGAAATTCTAGGCAGCATGTGTTCAGAAAATTGTTGCACCCTTGCCTCTTGTTTTAGTGACTTCTATATGATTTGTGGGATATATTATGAAGAGAATTTGATGTGTTTAAAATGTTTTGACTTAGAGATATTATCCTAAGTTTGCTGCCCTGATTTTGGTTTCATCTAAATGATGAGTTTTATTGTGCTATCTTAAGTGTAATGTTGATTGGAATTTGTGAGTTGTTGGATGGAAGGCTATTGGCTCACATCCTTCATGACTTCTGGGGTGATGTTCTAAGACTATTTTAGCACTATTTTTTTGTATAAATGTTGTTGGAACAGTTAGGTTAGAGTTGGAAAAGGTTTGGAATTGTCAACGTCAAAATGTAGAAAAGGGGGGTCACGTTATGCTGTCCATTTGTAAGTTGTAAATAATTGTTATGTGTTGTGTCCTGTGGACTGTTGTAAGTAAGGACATAAAACAATATGTATATGACATGTACATAAGAATGGTAGCAAGAAAATATGATTACAAGTGACAAGATTGAAAGAATGCCTTTGGGGCGATAGTTATAAGCTTGTTGTCCGAATGTTAGTCTTTTTATGATATTGGACTGCCTAGAAGTATTATGTTGCTGCTAATACAAGTCTTTTTGCCTACTATGCAGTAGATGAATATTTGAGGGAAAAGAAGTCACTCCAAGGTAGTAACGAGGTCATACAACGAGGTATGTAAGGCTACTTGATTTCGTATCATTTGGCATGAAAAGTAGTGTCCTCCTTGGTAGATAAAGGTAGTTGCCATATCCAACACAACTATTAACCATGTCTCTATTTTTTTTACATGTTCATATGCTTCTGTACATGATCACTTTCAAATCAGCATATACACGTGAATACCAAGTTACGTGAGTTATTGTTGCTAAATAAACTTCATGAGTTGTTTCACCTCATACGCATTTCATTATGTATGTAACATGCTCTCTTCGTTGTCATATTGTCTTGTATGATTATATATATGTCATATGTTGTATATACAGCCCTAAAGCTCCAAAATTTTTCCACCAAAAGAATCATACCAAAAGTAATTGAAAGATAAAGTATATAGATTTTGATGGGTGGTAGCCTGAGGGTTGGAAGCCTCACCTAGCCAGGGACGATCCTATCACGGGTGGTAGCCTGAGGGGTTAAGGAAGAACCTAGATAGGGATGATCCCGATATAGTTTAGCACTGATCAGTTGGTCATTTACAGTACATAATTTGTACAGATTATAAAGTAAAGGTAAGGTGTTACTTTATTCCACACCAGTGCATAGTTTCATTTGAAGTTGTTACTTTATGTACAGTATTTCATTCCTTATATATTTAGTACATTATGCTGTACTGACGTCGCTTACAGGGAACCTGCATTTCATGTTGCAGGTATAGGTGCTAGTAGATCTCCCCAGCAGAGTCCAGGACATCTAGCTGCTGTTACCAAGCTCCAGGTTGTTCCAGAGCTTTGTGTGTCTAAAGCTTATATGTTTGTATTGTACAGTCAATTGAGGTGGGGCCTGTCCTGACCCTTATTCGATACTTTCTCTTATCTAGAGGCTTTGTAGACTATGTAAATTAAAGTGTGGTCATGTCTCATACTCTCGACATCGTGGCCCTAATGGCCTAGTCACATGCATTTCCTTTTGGCTGTATCACTATTTACTTGCACAAAGGCATTTTAAACTATAGAAATCCATTATAAAATATATAGAAAGTGCGTCAATATAGGTTGGTTCTCCCGAGCCTTATCGGTAATGGGAGCCGATCCGACCTAATGGGACTTGGGGCGTGACAGAAGTGGTATCTGAGGGGGTCATCCTAGGGAGTCTACAAAGTCATGAGAACGTAGAGTCTTGTTTATCGATGTGTTGTGAACCATATTTATAAGCAGGAGGCTAAGTGGCATTTAGGAGTTGTTACATTCCTTTCATCCTTTAGATCGTGCCATAGAGCTAGGTGAATTATGTATAACTCCTAAATTGTTTTGTACAGCGAGCAAGTATGCCAGAAACCAGGAAAAACAAAGGTAAAGGAAAGGCAGTAGAAGTGATGGCTGGTTCGCGCAGTCATTTGAGACAACAAAATGAGGCTCAAGATGAGTCTCTGTCACGAAAATCTCTAACCCTTCCAGCTCCTGATGAACCTAGAAATAGTGAAATTCCCTTAGAACCACCTATTGATGCTACGGTGCAGGATCTGATAAATGTAGTTCAACTATTACTCACATAGTTGTTGGCCAAGGCCAAAGACAGGAAGGTCCAGTTATGGGTACAGGTGGTGCAAATAGGGCAGCTGGCATGGGGATACGTGACTTCCTTAATTTGGACCCTCCAGCCTTCACTGGGTCTGATCCTAATGAAGATCCCCAAGACTTTACTGATCAGATTCAGTGCATTTTAGATTTTATGCATGTGATTGGTACAGAAGTTGTCGAGTTAGCTGCATATAGGTTGAAGGGTGTGGCTATATTGTGGTATGAAGCTTGGAAGCAATCCAAAGATAAAGATATTCGCCCAACCACTTAGAAGGAGTTCAAAGAGGCATTTCTTGATCATTACTTGCCATTAGAGATCCAAGAGGCACATGCAGATCAGTTCTTGCATCTCCACCAGGGGAACATGAGTGTGAGGGAGTATAGTCTCTAATTTAATTCCCTATCAAGGTATGCTCCTAATGTAGTTGCTACTATGGCAGATAGAGTTCATCGATATGTGGATAGATTGGATATGTATCTGGTTAGAGACTGTACCATTGCTCCATTGAATAAAGACATGGATATAGCGAGAATGCAAGCTTTTGCACAGAAATTAGAGGATCAAAGGCAAAGGAGAAGGACACAGGAGTTAGAAAGGGCGCACTCTAAGAGGATCAGGTCTTTAGGGTTTTTTGCATCGTCCCAAGGTGACTTTAGGCCTCAGTTTTCTAATAGACTGCCTAGGCCATCATTATCCTATTTTGCAATTAGTGATCCACCACAACTTCAAGGGTCTAGAAGTAATCAGTTTGGTCAACGAGGTGAGGGACAGGGTTCACGGACAACAGGAGGATCAACAGGCCAGCCAATGACTCCTAGGCAGCCCTATAAACAATATGGAAGAAGTCATCCGAGTATATGTCGTGTTGGAACAGATGTTTGTTATTGGTGTGGTATAATAGGGCACATGATGAGAGATTGCCCGAAAAGGCATATGGGTGATATAGCACAATCTACTGGGTCATCTGTTACATCATCATCGATAGTTCCTCTATTAGGTAGGGTTTAGCAAGCACCTATGGGTCGTGGAATAGGTGTTAGAGGAGCAGCTAGTGCTAGCGGGGTCCAAAATCACACTTATGCTCTGGGGAGTCAGCAAAATTTGGAAGCTTCACCTGATGTGGTCACAGGTAAATTGTCCATATTCTCTCATAATGTATATGGATTAATTGACCCTAGTTCTATACTATTATATATTACCCCACTAGTTGCTGGGAAGCTTAAGAGAACACCCAAATTATTGATAAACCATTTGAAGTGTCTACACCAACCAGTGAATTTATTATGGCTAGACGGGTTTACTATGGTTGTGTAGTAACTGTTTGTGACCGTGACACATTGCATGACCTTATTGAGTTAAAATGGTGGAATTTGATATTATAATAGGTATAGATTGGTTATCTTTTTGCTATGCCATCGTGGATTGCCGAACTAAGAAAGTGTACTTCCACTTTCCAAATGAGGCAGTTCTTGAATGCGAAGGCAATATTGGGGCACCAAAGGGGTATTTTATCTCTTATATTAAGGCCAGAAAGATAATATCTAAGGGGTATATATGTCATTTAGTTAGAGTAAGGGATGTGGATGTAGAATTCCCCACTCTTCAATCAGTCCCAGTAGTGAATGAATTTGTTGATGTGTTCCCTGATGAACTTCCATGCTTACCTCCTAAAACAAGAAATAGATTTTGGTATTGACTTACATCTAGGAACTCAACCTATTCTATCCCTCCATATAGAATAGCCCTGGCAGAGTTGTGTGAATTAAAAGAAGAATTAAAAGACTTATTGGAGAAGGGGTTTTATAAGACCTAGTGTGTCTCCCTGGGGTGCACCAGTGTTATTTGTACGCAAAAAGGATAGTAGCTTGAGAATGTGTATCGACTATCGACAATTGAATAGGGTGACAATTAAGAATGAATAACCCTCCCCAGGATTGATGATTTATTCGATCGAGTACAGGGTGTCAAATGCATTTCAAAAATTGATCTGAGATCAGGGTATAACCAAGTGAGGGTGAAAGGAGGAAGATATACCTAAGACTACTTTCAGAACACGGTATGGTTACTTTGAATTTCTTGTTATGTCATTTGTGCTAACAAATGGACCAGCAGTTTTAATGGATCAGATGAATAAGGTATTTAAGCCATTCTTTGATGTGGTCATGATAGTGTTTATAGATGACATTTTGGTATAATCAATGTCAGAAGAGGACCTTGCAAATCACTTACAACAAGTGTTACAGGTTTTTCGCGATCAACAGTTGTATGCCAAGTTTTCTAAATGTGAATTTTGGCTAAACCTAGTGGCATTCTTAGGTCATATTGTGTGTAAGGAGGGAAAAGAGTTGATTCACAAAAGATAGATGCTGTGAAAGATTGGCCAAGGCCAATGACGCCCACGAAGGTTTGGAGCTTCCTGAGTTTGGAAGGTTATTACAAAAGGTTTGTTGAAGTTTTTCTTCCGTTTCTACACCTCTAACAAAGTTGACACATAAGGCAACCAAGTTCCAATAGAGTGATACATGTGAAAGGAGCTTCCAGGAACTGAAAAATAAGCTAACTTCTACACCTGTGCTAGTACTTCTAGAAGGCACCGAGGGGTATGCAGTGTATTGTGATGCTTCAGGAGTTAGCTTAGGGTGTGTGCTGACACAGCATGGTAGGGCAATTACTTGTGCATCCAGACAGCTATGAACACATGAGAAAAATTACCCAACTCACGATCTTGAGCTAGCAGTGGATGTATTTGCTTTGAAAATCAGGTGCCACTATTTGTATGGGCTTCACATTGACATATATACTGATCATAAGAGCTTGCAATACATTTCTAAGCAGAAGGATCTAAATTTGAGACAACGAAGATGGCTAGAACTAATAAAGGATTACGATGTTGATATACTATACCATCCGGGGAAGGCAAATGTGGTAGTTGATGCTCTGAGTCGTAAGGCAGTTATGACTACTGGTGATCAGGCCATGGTTAGTCAAGGGGTGGTTAAGTATCTACGTCAACTGGCAAGTTTAGGGGTTCACCTTCGTAAAACCCCAAACGAAGGGGTTGTTGTACATAATGCAGCGACATCTTCATTAGTAATGGAGGTGAAAGAAAATCAGCTTGAGAATCCTTTTCTACGACAGCTTAAGGAAAAGGTGAGTCAAGGTGCAATAAAGGGCTTTGACCTTATATAAAATAGAGTACTTTACTGCCAAAACAGATTATGTGTGCCTGATACTGATGGGTTAAGAAAGAGGATAATAGAAGAAGCCCATCATTCCCGATATTCCATCCATCCAGGATTGACTAAGATGTACCATGACTTAAAGGGAGTGTTTTGGTGGGGAGGCAAGAAAAAGGACCTTGCAGAATTTGTGGGTCAAGGTCCAAATTGTCAACAAGTAAAGGTAGAACATCAAAAGCCAGGAGGTTATATGCAGTGTATAGAACTTCCAACTTGGAAGTGGGATATGATCTATATGGACTTTGTTACCGGCTTGCCTCGCTCATTTCAGAAGTTTGACTCTACATCGGTAATAGTTGACAAACTCACAAAGTCAACATACTTTTTACCTGTCAGGAGTGATTATACAGCTGAAGAGTATGCTAAGTTATACCTCAAGGAGATACTCAGGCTACATGGCGTCCTAGTCTCCATTATATCTGACTGAGGGGCTCAATTCACTCTAAAGGTTTGGAAGTCCTTCCAAAGGAGTTTAGGGACACAAGTAAATTTGAGTACAACATTTCAGCCTCAAACTGATGGTCAAGCAGAGCACACCATTCAAACACTTGAAAATATGTTGCGATCTTGTGCATTGGACTTTAAAGGTAGCTGGGTGGACCATTTGCCCCTTATTGAATTTGCCTATAATAATAGTTCCCATTCAACTATCAAGCTGGCACCTTATGAAGCTTTCTATGGAAAGAAGTGTAGGTCGCCAATTGGATGGTTTGAAGTGGGAGAAACCACCCTGCTTGGGCAAAACCTAGTGCAACAAGCCATGGAAAAAGTTAAGGTAATACAAAAGAGGCTAGAAATGGCCCAAAGTCATCACAAATCGCGGATGCTAGGAGGAGAGGGCTAGAAATTTCAGTAGGAGATTGGGTATTTTTAAAGGTGTCACCAATTAAAGTGGTTATGAGGTTTGGTAAGAAGGGAAAAATGAGCCCACGTTACATTGGGCCGTATAAAATTATTAAGAAGATCGGGCAGGTTGCATATGAGCTAGAGCAATCCTAAGACCTTACAATGGTTCATCCAGTTTTCCATGTATCAATTCTTCGAAAATGAATAGGTGACCAATCCCATATCACTCCTATTGAGGACGTGCAGTTTACAGAAGATCTCACTTATGAAGAGGTACCTGTTGCTATTCTAGATCGTCAAGTTAGAAAGCTGAGGAATAGAGAAATAGCTTCAGTAAAGGTACTTTGGAGAAATCAGCAAGCAGAAGAGATAACATGGGGGACCAAAGACGCAATAAAGTCAAAATACCCTCACTTATTTGAAGCTAAAGAGGATGCCCAACATGCAGAATTGGAACACTAATAGATAAGTGTGATTAAATACTTAGTTTGTTGTCAAAGGTTTGTTTAAATAAAGGTTTATACATGGTTAAGCTACCCAATTTTGCTAACATTCGAGGATGAATGTTCCTTAGGGGAGAGGATGTAACACCCCACATTTTACATGTACTAATTCTATGTGAATGAATCATGATATGGGTTGGTCAGATTAGCATCAATTATTGAAAGTGCTTGAATCTCATGTTAATAGGCAATATGTGCGTCTAACGTTAAGGGAGTCGGGTGTATAGGTGTTTTGTGTTAAATTGATGAATCACAGTCCCAAACAAAGTAAAATAATTAAGGTTCTTGTATGACTTAATAATCTAGTAGGCGAGTCACCTACTTACTTAGCTTAAATTTGTAAGCTAAACTGAGGCAAAGCCCGACATCGAATCTGTCCAAGTTGAATTCTGAATAAAGTTTGTGTTAAGGATGTAAGTTTAGCTTATGTTTTTACATCATAAGTGAATTGAAATTTCAGTTTGGGAAGCATAGAAAAATGGGACCAAGCCCATCCCAATTCATTGGTAATTTTGGCCCAAAGTAACTAAAGGAAAATGAGAAGAATGGGCAGCAAAAGGCCCATCAGATATGCATCCCAATTAGGCCCAATTTTGGGGGACACGATGCTGCATTATCATATTAATTATATATGGTATTATTTGGTGAAAAGGTCAAAAGAAATTTTTCCAAGTGGCTATGTAAAAAGTGATCAAAACAGCTCCCACAATCATTTTCCACTTGCAGCAAAAACAAAAATAGCTTTACTCACTAAGTTTTCTCTCAATGTTTCTTGACCTTGAGCAGCAGCCAAAAGGATCTTTTAGGGTTTCTAAGGAGGATATCAACTTTCAAGATAAAGATAAGTAATTATGGTTGTGTTTTTAGTAAGGTTTCTTCATGAAGATCAAGAAGTATATGATAGTATGTTATGCTGGAAATTCTAGGCAGCATGTGTTCAGAAAATTATTGTACCCTTGCATCTTGTTTTAGTGACTTCTATATGGTTTGTGAGATGTATTATGAAGAAAATTTGATGTGTTTAAAATGGTTTGAGTTAGAGATATTACCCTAAGTTTGCTTCCCTGATTTTGGTTTCATTTAAATGATGAGTTTTATTATACTATCTTAAGTGTAATGTTGATTGGAATTTGTGAGCTGTTGGATGAAAGGCTATTGGCTCACATCCTTCATGAATTATGGGGTGATGTTCTAAGATTATTTTAGCACTATTTTTGCATATAAATGTTGTTGGAACAGTTTGGTTAGAGTTGGAAAAGGTTTGGAATTTTCGACGTCAAAATGTAGAGAAGGGGGGTCACGTTATGCTGTCCATTTATAAGTTGTAAATAATTGTTATATATTGTGTCCTGTGGACTTTTGTAAGAGTGATAAAGGTCTAAAACAAGATGTATATGACATGTACATAAGAATAGTTGCAATAAAATACGATTACAAGTGACAATATTGAAGGAATACCTTTGGAGCGATAGTTATAAGCTTGTTGTCCGGATGTTAGTTTTTTTATGATATTGGACTTCCTAGAAGTATTGTGTTGCTTCTAATACTAGTATATTGCCTAATATGCAGTAGATAAATATTTGAGGGAAACGTAGCTACTCCAAGGTAGTAACGAGGTCATACAACGAGTTATGTAAGGCTACTTGATTTTGTATCATTTGGCATGAAACGTAGAGTCCTCTTTGGTAGATAAAGGTAGTTGCCAACTCCGACACAACAATTAACCGTGTCTCCATTTTTTCACATGTTCATATGCTCCTATACATGATCACTTTCAAATCAGCATATATACGTAAATACTAAATTACCTGAGTTCTTGTTGCTAAATAAAGTTCACGAGTTGTTTCACCTCATACGCATTTCATTATGTATGTAACATGCTCTCTTCATTGTCATATTGTCATGTATGATTATATATATGTCATATGTTGTATATATAGCCCTAAAGCTCCAATGTTTTGACCACCCAAAGAATCATCTCAAATGTAATTGAAAGTTAAAGTTTATAGTTTTTGATGGGTGGTAGCCCGAGGTGTGGAAACATCACCTAGCCAGGGACGATCCTATCACGGGTGGTAGACCAAGGTACTAAGGAAGAATCTAGCCAGGAACGATCCCTATACAGTTTACCACTGATCAGTTGGTCATTTACAGTACATGATGTGCACTGATTATACAGTAAAGCTAAGGTAATATAAAGAACATATAGTATATTATCCCAAAGTATATCCAAAGGTGGTCTCTTATTCCACACCAGTGCATAGTTTCATTTGAAGTTGTTAGTTCATATATAGTATTTCATGCCTTAAATACTCAGTTCATTATGTCATACTGACATCCCTTACGGGGAACCTGCATTTCATGCTTCAGGTACAAGTGCTAGTAGATCTCCCCGGAAGAGTCAAGGACATCCAACTATTTTTACCAAGCTCCAGGTTGTTCCAGAGCTTTGTGTGTGTCTAAAGCTTATATGTTAGTATTGCACAGTCAATTGAGGCGAGGCTTGTCCGACCTTTATTCAATACTTTTTGTTCTCTAGAGGCTTTATAGACTATATATATTAAAATGTGGTCATGTCTCGTACTTTCGACACCGTGGCCCCAACGGCCTAGTCACATGCATTTCCTTTTGGCTGTATCACTGTTTACTTACATAAAGGAATTTTAAATTACAGAAATATGTTATAAAATATATAGGTTGCTTCTCCCGATCCTTATCGGCAATGGGTGTCGGTCCGCCCTAACGGGACTTGGGGATTGACAGTTACCATCCTACATGCGAATTTCTAATCGTAGTTATGTTACATAGGGTAATTGAGTCAACAAACCATGGGAAACACAATTCCCAAGTTGTCCCTAAAATTGAGTGTTTTCTAGCGTCATTGTTTAGTGATTATTTTATCTTGTTTTTAAATCACAACCCCCCCTCCCATTTAGAGAATTTAGTTATTTATGCTTGAAATGATTAGTAGTAAAGTCTTGTAGTCAAGCCCCGTATTCCTTGTGGATTCGACCCTAACCTTAAGTTTGGTTAATTATTGACAGCTACCACTTTCTTATTGGAGTGTGAACAACAATACCCAGGCATCTTCTCCAAAGCTTCTAGAAAAGGAATGTTAACGGAGAGTTGCTTAAACATCGAGAGGAAATGTTTGAATTTACCCTCCTCTTCCTTTTTCTTAAGCCTTTGAAGGAAAGAAAGAGGGGGTTTTGGAATTGATTTCAATTTTTTGTGCTCCCTTACCTCTTTTTGTTGCATCCCAATAACCTTCAAACCTTCTCCGTCAACCATAACTTCACCACCAAGACCCTTCTCATCAACTTCATCCTCAATTACCGACATTGGGGAAGCAACAATACTTTTTCCACTTTGAGTCATGATCGCCTTGCAATGCTCTGTGTTTTTAGGACTTTGAATTGCACTGCTTGGTAAGGTGCCCTTTTGGCATTGATTAAATTGCATAGAAACTTGCCCAAATTATGCCTAAATTATTGTTCAAGCTGCTTAATCGCCATCGAGTGAGACTCTATTTTTTGGTTAATACTTGAAATATCCGCTTTCATTCCCTTTAAAGTCTCATCATGGTGGTTATCCCTCTTCAACAACTTTTCAAACATCTCTTCGATCTTGGAGTTACTTGACACGGCATTATACTTGTGAGGTGGCACATAAGGACCATTCTTGTAGTGCTCTCTTCTTCCCTATTCGGCATCTGACATTCGTTCTCTTTCATAGTATCCACCCTAGTTGTCTCTATATACCCCATCATGGTTGAATTTCCGACCTTGATTCCCGGACCCTTACCTCCAATAGTCCAAATTGGACCCATGGGGGTTATTCAAGAAACCCGCTGCTTGGTTGCTTACAAAACATACATCTTTATCAAAGAATGGATCGCCATAGATAGGAGCCTTTGGATATTGGTGGGTGGCTACTTTGACACTTGCTTGGTTTTGCTTTAAAACCAAGTCCATACTTGTGCGAAGTTGAGCAAGTTGCTCTATGATCTCTTCATTTACCTTTGTTTGCTCATTATTGGTGTTAACCACACAAGAAGATTTCATCACACCTCGCTCTCATTGACCCCATGCTCTAATTGTTTTGACCGCTTGCTCCATCCTTGCGACTATCAATGCAAGGGGTTAGTCAAGGAACATTCCTCCCATGATTGTGTCAGCACAAGCTTGACTATTCTAGTCAAATGCCTGATAGAAACTCTTAACCAAGGGATCATCAACAATTTTGAGATAAGGGACCATCCTTAAGCATTTAGTAAATCTCTCCCAAGTTGTGTTAATAGAGTCACCTGGCAATTGCTCAAAGTTGTTGATTTGGTCCTTGAGCTTCAAATTCTTAGATCTTGGAAAAGATCTTTCAAGGAAAACTCTCTGAAGCTCAGCTCATATAGTAATAGTTCCCGGAGGAAGGTCGGACAACCATACAGCTGCATTGCCAGTCAATAACAGTGGAAACACTCTTAAACTAAAAGCATCACGAGAAAGATTTTGTGTCCCCATGACACACTTGCAAAAAAAACACCACATTTTGGAGATGACAGTAGGGATCATCTGAAAGTAGCTCTATGAATAGTTCACGGTTTTGGAGCATCTGGAGCAATTCAGTCGATACCGTGAACTTAGTATCTGCAGGTAAAGGAGGAAGTACTATAGCACCAGTAATGTCCATGGCCATAGGGTTCAATCGATACTGATTCCATCCATAAGCGTTTTCATTGAAGTCCCTAAGTTGTGGCTTGTTACTCCTTTGTTGTGGATTCTCCTCTCTTCCCAGATCCTCATTCATATTCATATCCTCCTCTACCTCGATATACTCATTCACTTGAGCCATTCTTCTCACTAGTCGATGGATCTCTAAATTGATCAGAGCTAAGGGATTCTCTTGACTCCTTGTGTTGGGCGAAAACCTAGTATACCCTGCAAGTAAAACCAAATGAAAAAAAAACAAAAACAAAATTAAAAATACAAGAGATTATAGGAATCAACACTAAAACTAACTAATAGTGAAACCAAGTTAAAACTTAGTCATATTCATCGGCAATGGGGCTGTAATTTCATATGATGTTCACACTCCAATAAGAAAGCGGTCATTTTCAGCAATTAATCTAACCAAAGTTTAGGATCGAATCCACAGGGAATACGGGGTTTGACTACAAGACTTCACTACTAATGATTTCAAGAATAAATAACTAAAATATCTAAATGGGGGGGAGGGGTTGTGATTCAAAAACAAGATAAAATAAACACTAAACTATGATGCGAGAAAACACTCAATTTTAGGGACAACTTGGGAATTGTGTTTCCCATAGTTCGTTGACTTGATAACCCTAGATAACATAACTACAATAGGAGATTCGCATGCAGGACGGTAACTTAGGTCCTTCCAGCCCTTTTGTGAAGGTAAAGGTCAAATTTCACCATGGCACTTGGTTGGCCACCATGGCATGCAAACTAGACGTTACCAATTATCCCAGTCAACCTCCCCTTGGTCAGGTTTGGTTGATTAGACGAGAACACATCAAAAATCTAATACTGCCATCTACTTCCCTTTTCCTATTTGTCACTACCTTGGTCAGGCTTGTGATAGTAGGTGGGGTTTGTTGTTGGCTACCACTAAACGAAAATCATAATGAAGGGAAAGAGACAATACATGCAAAACCCCAATCACAGAAATGCAATAAACCTTGGTTATTTCAGGTCAACTACCCATGGTTCCCACAATCCCAAGTTGTGGGTGCTTAGCTACTCATGGCTAAGGTAATACAAGAAAAAAAGCAAACACAAGACATAGTTGAGAGTTTTACCAAAACCAATGAAGGGTGTAGGCAGCATAAGTTGCAAACCCAAAAGTGTGATTGATCAACAATGAGTACAAAGCAAGATTTGTAATCCCCAAAATGGGTTCTCCAAGAGAAAAGAATAAACTAATCAAAAACCCTAAAATATTATTGAGATAATATTCAAAGACGAGTCCTATCCTCTAAAATCAGGAATCTCCAAATAAAACCCTAACTTAAAGTATTTATAGTATTTATAAATAAACCCTAAGAAAACATAAAAGAGATAGCTGGTAGCTAGTATACCTTGCAGGTACAACTCGTAGGGTAACCTAAGATTCATAATTGGGGTCTCCTATTAGATTTTTGGCATCTTGGACTAAACTAGTATGACCCATAGGTATGAGTCATTGTTTGAGCTTTAACTCATATGTTCCTCTCATAGTCTTAGCCTTCAGTTTTTGGTCCAAAATTTCTGCTCTCTAGTTCCAGTTACGAGTCAACCTATAAGAGTCGTAGGAGACTTATAACTCATAGGATGGCCTCATATGGGTGACCTCCACTTAGAAAATTTCTGAATATTGGTCTCTATTTCTTGGTACGACACACCCTATGACTCGTAGCTTGGGCTATGACTTCTAAGTGAGCTCGTATGTCCTATAATTCAGCAAATTCTATAACTTTTCTTCAACATCACGGCAACCTAACTTTTTTGCAAGAACATAACAAAAACTCATAAAAACCATAAAAAGTCGCATTAAGAACTCAAAAAATCCCTTGGTTTGGGCATCAAATGTGTTGTAACGTTTCATCCCTTAAGATTTACATCACCCTCAAATGACTCATAAGCTCCTCATCATTCTAGAAAGAAATCATTATACCATCCACAAACCTACAACACACACATCAAGGTAGGATTTAAAGACCCTATTCATGAGATCCATAAACATAGTCGGGGAATTGGTCAAGCAAAATACATTATCATAAATTCAAAATATCAGAAAGGACATGATGAAACTCATTGACTACTGAAACCAACTCAATAGGAAGGATTTTGGACTCAACATCCCTATCCCTTACGAGACAGTAAACACAACTCTTAGAAATCCATTTGGGCCTTAAGACGAAAAATGAATCCACCCTTAACTACTAGTTTACAACTCCCCTACTCAAGTACAGACTCATTAAGAAATTGGGATCTAACTCTACGGGTTCTATAATCAATAGAAGCATGAATTGCCTGTAAGCAAACCACCCCCACGACCTCCAAACCCACCATGCCAAGTTCAACTAACTCACAAGATAAGACTTTACGCAATAATAACATGGGACAATCCCCTATCGACGTTTCTAGTAACAATAAACTTAATAATGGGGTGGGTAGGGGTAGACACCAAAAGGCTCACATAACAATTCTAGACATACACATGAAGCTTATTAGAAACACAAGAAATAATGAAAGAAATAGTAGCACCTCAACTTCTCAAAGCATGTACCTCAAAATCAAAACCATTAACATACTGGTAACGATATAGGGCACTTCATCCCCTACTTTCCTCCCTTGAAGGGCATAGAACTGATTATCTCAAGCAGCACCCCTTTATTGGCCACCTTGAGCCTCTTGATCAACATGACCACCTTTTTCTTGAGGTCATGCACCTTTTCCCCTTTTTCGACTATAAGGACAATCAACTAGCTTGTGACCCACTTCACCACAACCATAACAAGCATTGGTTTTCCTCAAGCATATACTACCATAGTTCCTCTTACACCTTTGACACTTGTAGTTAGTTCTCTTACCATTTCCATCTTGAAACCTTTGGTTAGACACCCCATCAATAGCCTACCTCTTATTTGGAGCATTAGAGGTCTCTTAACCTTGGAAGCCACTATCAAATCGATCCCTCTTAGACTCCTCACTTCCCTTCTTCCTAAGCTTCTCTCCCTCAAGTTCTTTGGCATATATCATGCACCAGGACAAGTCCATATCAATTACAAGCATTACGATATGACATTCTTGATTTACAGAGTCGGACACCCCCGACACAAACTTGTTTATCCTTGATCTAGGATCGGCCACCAACTGTAGAGCATACGTGGAATGCTTGTTGAACTTGAGTGTATGCTTCCTCACACTCATGGAACCTTGCTTGAGGTTCATAAATTCTATCATTTTGGCCTCTCTCAACTCAACAGGAGAGAACTGATTGAGGAAGGCGGATTTGAACACCTCTCAAGGAATAGCATAATGATTTCCCCTCTCCACCTTCTATTGCATAAACCAAATTTGAGCCACCCTTTTGAGTTGGCAGGCCACCAACTCTGTCTTATCCTCCGAATTGACCCCCATGATGGATAACACTTTGTACATTTCATCTGTGAACTCTTGAGGATCCTCATCCATCTTGGACCCATAGAACTCTGGTGGGTTCATTTTAGTGAAATCCCCCATCCTAGAAGTTGATGTGGGAGCATGAGGAGCTTGAGCCCCTTGATTGATTTGGTTGGTCATAACATAGGCCAAAATTGTGATGGCATGTTAGAACTCGACTTGAGAAGCCTCTTCTCCTTGTAATGCTTGGGGACTAGGATAGGTTGGTTGCCTTATGGGTGCACGGCCCCTCCTTTTTCTTCCTCTTTGTAGCAGCATAATCTAGAAGTGTAAAGAGCATTTGTTAGGGGAAAAAGTCTTATTTTACATCTAAAGCATGATATAGACCATGAAGAATTGAAATATTTCCTAAAACGCCTCATATCCTCCCATTCATAGTTGTGGCACAATTCACAACCATGAATAAGACTCTAATCGTCGTGGTGTGTTGAATTTTCGAGGATCATTAACAACCCAGTGCTTTGATACCAAGTTTCGAAAGACCCAACCTAGGCCTATACGTGACACGGTGAATAAGAAATCTGAAGACAACCGAAACAAGCCTCTTGGTAGTAACAGGCACACATCCTTGGTTGCTGAAGCAAATGAACAATAACAAGAGTCAAGTGAAAAGGGAAAATGAGACTAAGGGAACATTCATCATAAACACAGAAATCATAAGATAAGTCATGCTTGAAAGTATACACAAACTCAACATCCAACAACACATGTACTTTAGATTTGGAGTGGGGGCCAAGACACTTCTCGGGCTCACCCTCATAATAGTAAGTATTCAACATGGAGAAAGAGTCTCAACATAGCATGAAGTAAGTAGATATAGTCCTCAAAATTGAGAACTCACTGAAGCTTGCTTCAATGGACCAAACTAGCTACGTGGAGGAGAAGGATGATCAAAATGTGCTTCGGTCCCTACATGGTAATATTATGTAGGCATAGAGTATGCTTTAGTACGTTTAAAAACTGTACTAAGTATGTGGGATGTAATGCACAAAGACATAAGTCAATATAGTCAAAATGCATAATCATAGGTAATAGATAAGAATAGTCTCAATATATCATGTATGGTCAATGAATGAAGTAAAACATGCTAGTAAATTATTCAACTTTTATAGTACATATGACATGTGCAGGAAGGGACCTGAACCGACCTAAACCAACCGACTACCACTTGGAATCTGAGACATGATACCCCCTTGACAAGGTGAATGAGGCATGGCACCCCTTCGATAAGGTGATCGAGGCTTGATACCCCCTTGGCAAGGTGATCGAGGCTTGACACACACTCGACAAGGTGACAAAGTGACTGAGGCTTGACACCCCCTCAGCAAGGTGACCGAGGCTTGACACACACTTGATAAGGTGACAAAATGACTAAGGCATAGTACCCCCTCGACAAGGTGACCGAGGCATGACACCCCTTTGACAAGGCTATCGAGGTGTGGCACCCCCTCAACAAGGTGACCAAGGCTTGACACCCCTTCGACAAGGTGGGGTCTAGTCACCAACGTAAACCAAACATGATAACATGAGATAACTTTTGTAACTTGTAAAATCATAGATATCCTCATGAATTGAATACGTACATACAATCCCTTAAACATCATAAAGTCACATCACTTATAAATCATGTAATAGGTCATCAATAACTCTAAAAATCCTTGTCAAGACATTTTATCAAACACTTTGTGGGTGTGTAATGCTAGTTCATAATCATGCAATTCAAGAACGAAGTAATATGAGAAAAGTCAATGTAAATCAACCCATTAACACATAGTAAAACGCTCATGTAAGATACTTTAAAATTCATCATCAAATCTCATAATAGATCATAGTTCATTGTTTCGAGACATGCATAGTCTCAATAGGCGAAACTCATTCATAGTACAACTTGAAATAGATGGTCATGTATAATAAATCAACATTTCATAAAACCCCAACATAACTTATACTCATAATTTATAATAGAAGATACTTATAGATAATACGACTTGGAAACATACAAGTCTCATAAAAATTGAGATTGGCCTCCATGGGTGAAAGGACCCAATGGATGAAACCCACATATCTTAAACTTGGGTTTCCTTGACGTAGACTTGAAAGAGACTTGAAGCTTGAATGGAGTTATTGAGATTCGAAATTAAGCTAGGCAAACTTGAATTTGGGAAATATTTGGTTAAGTTTTAGAGAGGGTTTTGACAGGGTCTTGAATGATATAGAGTTGAGAAATGCCTAAGTATAGGTGTTTTTGCGCATAAGTGGGCAAGGGGCTATCACCCTAATACCCTTGGGAAGAAATGGAAAAACACAGAAAAACTGCACTGGTCTGCAGCACTAGCTCAATGCGAACCCATCATAAAGGGCCAACAAACAATGATCAACGCCCCTGGCACGTCATGGCCAGGGCACAGATCACCACTATTTTTGAGAAATTACCAAAATTCATTTTTGCTATGGGTCCTCTAAAATCGGGGTTACAGTTGTTTCAGACTAAATATTTCCTCTCGATCAAGGATCCGAAGTTAGATTTTTGATGTCATGCATGGATTTTTATATATATATGAAAATTATGACTATGGACATTTCCGAAGCACATTTTGAGGCTTTTTGGGGCATTTGAATAAACATAACTCATTCATTGTTGGAATTTAAGGAATCAAAAAATTTTAAAACCCCAAATTAAAATAAGCAAAGTTCATGTAAATTTCTTGAAAATAGCTTGGGCCTCCTTGATTGGAAGTAACCAAGGATCAAAATCTACATACCTTCACCAAGATGTATAAAACCCCAAGGAATTTGAAGAAGAATCGAGTTCCCTAGCTCAAGTGTTCAAATCTCCAAGAGTTCTTTTGTGGAAAGCTTTTGAGAGAATTCAAAATAATAGTGATTTTGAATGTTTGAAATAGGTTTTAGGTCGTTAGATGACCATGGAATAGCATAGGAATTCCCAAAAGACTAATAGAAATAACTAGATTTACGAAAATGACATTAATGAATTGGGTAGGAAAAATGGTAAAGTGTCACTACACTTGAGGCCTCACAGCACGTATGGCATTCCATGGTTCATATGGAGTGCCCGAGAACCCACACTTAGAAAAGAATCTGGATATTGGAACTTAGCTTAACCCTTGGAATTTTTAGCACCAAAGTGAGCTCAACAGTTTATTACACAGCCCGTGAGCCTCATCATGGTTCATGGGGCTGGCTGTGGCACCAACCTTATAAAAATAATCCTGCAACTCCAACCTTGAAGACCCCACAGCCGTCTATACGGCCCGTCCCACTCACCACGGTTAATGGGGTGAATCGTGGTGCAACACATAGCCAAGAATAATTCTCCACACCAAGATTGAACCACACTTATAATTTTCTCCATCGTTGAAGGCCATAATTCTAGTACCACTGATCATACCCCAATTCTTAGGACAAAAATGGATGTTTTAGGCCCAAGGCCATTCCAGCGATTCGTGTGAAGCCTCACTGCCCGTTTAGGTGCACAGGAGGGTCTTGTAAAAATAGGCATAACTACTTCATCTGAACACTAAATAAGGTGAAACCAAGTGCATTGGAAAGCTAATTCAAAGAGCGTTAATTTGAAAGGTCGTGACCACCCAATTTATTTTGTGCCAAGGGATATAGCCATTTAAAGTTGACCCTTCTATTGGTACTTGTGAAAAACTTAGCCAATGAAATTCCTTTGAAGTTGACTTGATGTAAGAGACCCATGATGGCCTTAACCAACATAAATAAGCTTGAATTGAAGGTTTGAAAGTGAATTTAGGTCGAGCTTAGATGTCCTATAAGGTGTCACCTTGGCCTAAAACTTTTTGACACCAAATCTCAACCGTCACTAAAGCTATATAAAAATCTGGGTCCTTACAAAAGAGTAGACAAGTGACCTATCAACCAATCAAAACTCATCAATAAAATCAGACTCAACTTAATAGAACTCAACTCACCTCATCTCATATTATATCGACTCAAAGTACTCAATGTGGGAACTTTCTGGAAGTTTCTCTTATTCGACAACAATCACTTATAAGCTAGTGATTATAGAATAAGCCGCCATTGTTGCCACAGTTGTTTCATACTTGCCAGGTAGAGAATGAACCGAAGCCAAAATGGACAAGTCCAAAATGGAGATGACAATCTACAAGTCCTCCATTATTTCAGGGACTTCTGTCCAGAGGGAACCTCAACATAATATGATGGTCCTAATCCTCACCTATGGTTGGCTACTTAGTTTGATGAGTGTGCATTGGATTAACTCTTACTCTTTTGGTGCTCGATACTCCTTCAAAGACTCAATGCTCATAAGATAATCCATCCCAATCAAACTATCTCAATCAGCCTTATGGAAGCACTCATTATTCAATTAGTCTCATAGATACTCTCATCATCTCATCAATAAACATCTCAATCAATAGCGCAGGGCTTCGATAATCATTAGGAAACAATTGAATAGATAAATCATTAGAGTTTATATGGGAAGAGAAATGGACCATCAAGTACTATCAACCTATCAACATTCTCACCTCACAATCAAAATCCCAATCAACATTCTCAATCAAGGCTCTAAACAAAATGACCCCAAAAAGTGCTGGAAAATATGCCTCGAAAATCCTAGAATCATAATTTCCATATATCTCAAAATTCGTCCATGATATCAAAAATGTGACTTCATATTCGTGATCAGGAGGAAAAATTGAATGGCAGATAGGTCTAACCCCGAATTTAGAGCAACCATAGCAAAATTTTATTTTCGCAAAAATTTCACTTCCAGAGGCTGTTCGCGTTGGCTTCGCGACACGGTCAATCACGGAGCAGTGTCTTTTGTTACCAGTTTTTTAATTTCACCCTAAGGCTTTAGGGTCTTTGGTCTAAGTCTTCCTATGCATAGAAACACCTATACTTAGTCATTTTTCAACCTCATATCATACAAAACATTCCCCAAAATCCTCTCTAACACTTAGAATATATTTCACCCAAAATTCAAGTTCCCAATCTCATTTCAAATCTAAGAATTTCATTCAAGCTTCAAGTTCTCAATCAAATCTTCATCAAGGAAACCTCCAAAGTTGAGGTATGAGTGTTTCAACCATTGGGTCTTCTCACCCATTGTACCCAACCTTCCTTTTTACAAAATATTCATGTTTCTAAGTTGATTTGCATATGGGTCTTACTCATTATGAATTTGTTATAAACTATGTTGCGGTTTCATAAAATTGTGATTGTTTAAGCATGTTTTGAGCTATAAATCTATGATCTATTATGTGATTTGATGAGGGGTTTTGATGTATCTTGTATAAGGGTATTACCAAGTGTTGGTGAGTGGTTTTACATTAGTTTTTCTCACTTGATTTCACTCTTGAATTGCATGATTTTGTACTAGTGTTACATACCCGCCAAGTATTTGATAAAATGTCTGATTATGGATTCTTGAGTTGTAGAAGGTCTAACGCATGGCATATAAGTTAAGTGACTTTATGATAATGAAAGGTATGTATATATATATATGTTGATTTCATGAATAGTAATTATAGTGTTGCAAGTTGACCATGCCTCGCTTGAGGTGTAGTAGGCCCATACAACCATATTAGGAGGTTTGTACCTCAATTGCCTCGCTCGGGGGGTAATAGGCCCATGCAATCATGTTGGGGGTTTCTACCTTAATCGCCTAGCTCAGGGGGTGCTAGGCCCGTGCAATTATGTTGGCAGGGTTGAACCTCAATCACCTCGCCAAGGGGGTGGTAGGCCTTGGTCTCTATCATGATGGTCTCTTCCTACATATGTAATATGTTCTATATAAACATATTTTATTTCAAGCATCATTCATGCATGCCATATTGTTACTATGCTATTCCATTGTCTATATGTGTGCATTTTACTTATATTGTCAATCTCTTGTAGCATGGCCTCCTACATACTTAGTATATTCAAACATACTAACGCATACTCTATGCCTACACAATGTTACCATGTAGGAACCTGAGCTCTACTTGATCATCTTCCTCCTCCACGTGACTAGTACTATCTTTGAAGCAAGTTTGGTGAGTCCTTAACTCCGAGGATGATATCAATTCATCTTATGCTCTTCAAAGACTACCATCTTTTATTGTATGTTTTTCACTTGAGGGTGAGTCTGAAACGTTATCTTGGCCCCCACTCAATTCTAGCTTAAAGGTGTTGTTGGACAACTTATATAATGATGCTTTGAGCTTGACTCTTTTGACTCTTGTATGTTTTTGAGCTATGAAAGACTCACTTAGCCCCTTTATCCTTATTTTATGTTCTCTTGTTGTTGTTTAATTGCTTCTGCATAGAAGGATGTATAATGATATGCTAAGAGGCTAGTCTGGGGTCCCTTCGGGTTCCCCATTCACCATGTCACGTCTAGGCTCTAGGTCCGAGTCGTGACAATGATGGTATTGGAGCACTAGGTTAGTAATGGTTGTGTTGTGTACCACGACTATGAGTAAAAGGCTATGAGACATTTTAGGAATTGTTTCCCTTTTTTATGCTATGTCATGATATAGGATTTAGGTAAGGTATCCCCTCTAACGAATGTTCTTTGACATTTTAGATCATGCCTATCTTAAGAGGAAGTAGAGTTCGCACTCCTGAAGAACCACTGGCTCAAGAAGAGTTTCAGATTGATATGGTCATGCTAGCTCATGCCATGACCAATCAAATCAACAGAGGGACCCAAGCCCCTCATCCTTCTACTCTAGCATCTAAGGTAAGGGATTTCATGAGGATGAACCCACCGGAGTTCAATGGATCTAAAGTGGATGAGGTCCTTCAAGAATTTATTGATGAGGTGTAAAAAGTGTTATCTGTCATGGGGGTTATATTGGCAAAGTTGGCGGCATACAAAGTAAAGGGGGTGGCTCAAATAGGGTATGTCCAATGGAAAGAGAAGAAGGGGAACAACAATGTGATTCTTTGGGAGGAGTTTAAGGTGGCATTTCTCAATTGGTTCTTCCCTCTTGATCTTAGGGAGGGCAAGATGATGGAGTTCTTGAATTTAAAGCAAGGATCTATGAGTGTAAGGGAGTATGCCCTCAAGTTCAACCAACTCTCCAAATATGCTCCACAATAGGTTGCTGACCCAAGGTCTAAAATGAACAAATTTGTGATGGGGGATACAATTTGGTTAATGCGGAGTGTCATACCGCTATGTTGATTAAGTGACACAGACTTGCCCTACCTAATGACATATGCTGAACAATTAGAAGGAGAGAAGCTTAGAAAAAGGAGGAGTAGTGTGGCCAAAAGGGCCCGTTTTGATGGTAAATTCCAAAGAATCAAAGGTGGTCGGTTTAATCAAGGGCAAGGGCCTTCTTATGCTTCTTATAGTACGTTTACCAATGACAACCCAACAGTCCAAGGTGATGGTGAGGTGGTGCCTAATGCTATGTATATAAGATGTGGTAAATGGTCATAGTGGCCCCTGTTTGAGGGATACTAATGCTTGTTATATTGTGGGGGGCAGTGGGACATAAGGGGATGGATTTCCTGGTAACCATAACAAGAGTAAGGATGTTTGTTCACAAGGTGATAATGTGGTTCCTAGGGGGAGAGGTGGCCAACAAGGTGGTTCCCCAAGACTCAATCAGTTCTATGCTATCCAAAGGAGACAAAGGGTAGATGAGGTGCTAATGTCATCACCGCTATGTTAAAAGTCATTGATTTTGATGTGTGCCATTGATACACCCGGGTGTGACTCTTTCTTTTGTTACTCCTTTTGTTGCCAAAAATTTTCATGTTGAACCCAAATTGTTATATGAGCCATGTGAAGTGTCTACTCCTGTTGGTGCATCTATTCTTGAGATGGATTAGTTACATGCATACTATGCTTCTATTGATTGTAGAATTCGTAGAGTCAAAGTCCAATTCCCAAATGAACCCATTCTTGAGTGGGTGAGTCATGATGTGGTGGTTAAGGATAGATTCATTTCTTGCATTAAAGCCCATAAATTGATTTCTAAGGGGTATCTCTATCATCTTGTAAGGGTTAGGGATGTTGAGTCCGGGGTTCGTCCTATAGAGTCAGTTTTGATGATTAATGAGTTTCTCGATATCTTCCTTAATGACCTTCCTAGAGTTTCTCCTGAAAGGAGAATAGACTTTGGTATAGACCTCCTCCACGATACTCAACCCATTTCTATTCCCCCTTACCGTATGGCCCCGGCAGAGTTAAAGGAATTGAAGGAGCAATTGAGGAATTTGTTGGAGAAGGGTTTTATTAGGCCTTGTCAATCATCTTAGGTTGCACCGGTGCTATTGGTGAAGAAGAAGGATGGGTCCCTTAAATTGTACATTGACTACCGACAACTTAATAGGGTCACAATAAAGAATAAGTACCCTCTACCAAGGATTGATGATCTTTTTGACCAACTTCAAGGAGCTAGTCACTTCTCTAAGATTGATCTTTAGTCCGAGTATCACCACGTGGAAGTGTGAGAGTGTGACATTCCCAAGATGGCTCTCCGAACTGGGTATGGGCATTATGAATTTGTGGTTGTCTTTTGGGTTGACCAATGCACTGGCTATCTTCATGGATTTTATGATTATGGTCTTTAAACCCTACCTTGACTTGTTTGTGGTGGTTTTCACTGATGATATTTTGATCTATTCCCATAGTGAGGAGGAGCATGTAAGTCATTTGAGAGTACTGCTATAAAAGTTGAGGAAGAGAAGGTGTATGCTAACTGTGACAAATGTGATTTTTGGTTGAAACAGGTCGCTTTTCCAGGTCATGTTGTGTCTGGTGATGGTATTAAGAAGGATCTTAAAAAGATAGAAGTGATTAGAAATTGACCTAGAGCTTTGACTCTATCAGATATTAGAAGCTTCTTGGGCTTAGCAGGTTATTACCGGAGGTTTGTGAATGGATTCTCTTCTATTGTTTCTCCTATGACTAAGTTGAATCAAAAGAAGGCTAAATTTGTGTGGAGCGATGATTGTGAAAAGAGTTTCCAAACCTTGAAAGATAAGCTTGTATTCGCTCCTATCTTGTCACTACCGGAAGGGTTAGAAGGGTTTTTTGTGTATTATGATGCCTCAAGAATTGGTTTGGGTTGTGTATTGATACAAAATGGTAAGGTCATAACCTATGCTTCTAGACAACTTAAGGTGCATGAAAAGAATTATCCTACCCATGATCTTGAATGGCCCCCATGGTATTTCCTTTGAAAATTTGGCGTCATTACTTGTATGGGGTGCATGTTGATATGTTCACCGATCATAAGAGCCTCTAATATGTGTTCACCCAAAAAGAACTCAACTTGAGATAACTGAGGCGGTTGGAGCTTCATAAAGACTATGATCTTTGAGTGTACATTTTCATCACAGTAAGGCTAATGGTATGGACGATACTTTGAGTAGAGTGTATATGGATAAGCCTAGCTCATGTTGATTATGGTGACAAAAAGGTGGCTAGAGAGGTCCATCGGTTGGGTAGATTGGGGGTTAGTTTGGAAGAAGTTGACAATGGTAGTGTAGTGGTGTTTGATGGACCAAAATCTTCATTGGTTGAGGAGGTAAAGGAAAAGCACGATCTCGACCCCTCTTTGTAAGAGTTAAAGACCTTGGTGGGAGATGGTAAGGTGGAGGTTTTCTCCCAAAGGGGAGATGGTGCTCTTAGATACCAAGGTAGATTGTGTCTGCCAAATGCTGATGACTTGAGAAAGAAAGTTCTTGATAAGGCTCATAATTCTTCCTATTCTATAAACCCCGGTTCTACCAAGATGTATAGAGATTTGAGGGATGTGTTTTAGTGGGTTGGTGTGAAGAAAGACATTGCTAAGTTTTTGTATGGTTTCCACAATTGCCAACAAATGAAAGCCGAACATCAAAGGCCAAGTGGCCTAGCCCAAGATATAGAGGTTCCTCCTTGGAAGTGGGAGAAAATTAACATGGATTTTGTAGTTGGGTTACCTAAGACTAGAAAGGGTTTTGACTCTTTTTGGGTTATGGTTGATAGAATGACATAGTCGGCTCATTTCCTACCGGTTAAGACTACTTATAGGGCCAAAGAGTATGCTAGATTGTAGATTCACGAGTTAGCTAGGGTGCATGGGTTGCCTTTGTCTATCATTTAGGATCATGGTGCTCAATTCACTTCACACTTTTGAAGGTACTTCCAAAGGTTTCTTGGTATCATGGTAAGCTAAATATGGCCTTTCATCCTCAAAAGGATGGCCAAGCCGAAAGAACTACCCTAACTCTTGAGGATATGCTTAGAGCTTGTAGGTGGGAGTTTAAGGGTAGTTGGGAGGACCATCTTTTATTGATTCAGTTTGCTTATAATAATAGCTATCATACAAGCATTGGTATGGCTTCTTTTGAGGCCCTTTATAGTAGACGTTGTAGATCACCGATTGGGTGGTTTAAAGTGGGAGAAATGGCTTTGCTGGGTCCATATTTATTTATGGAGGCCTTAGAGAAAGTGAGGTTGATAAGAGAAAAGTTGAAAACAACCCAAAGACATCAAAAGTCCTTTGCCAATGTGAGGAGAAGGGATCTTGAATCTAAGGTTGGTGATTGGGTCTATCTAAAGGTTTCACCCATGAAGGGTGTGGTTCGTTTTGGTAAAAAGGGTAAATTGAGTCCAAGATTTATGGGTCCTTATAGGGTATTAAGGAAGATTGGTAAGGTGGCTTATGAGTTGGAGTTGCCTAGTGAAATAGACTTGGTTCATTCGGTCTTCCATGTGTCTATATTGAGGAAGTGTGTGGGTGACGCAAAAGTTATCATGCCATTGGGTGTTGTCGGTCTTATTGAAGACAACTTGACTTATGAAGAGGTTCTGGTAGAAATTTTCGATAGACAAGTGAAAAGGTTGAGGAACAAGGACGTAGCTTTCATTAAAGTTCTTTGGAGGAATCAACAAGTTGAAAGTGCTACATGGGAAGCTGAGGCAGAGATGCAAAAGCAATATCCCTATCTCTTCCATTCTACTTGAGCCAAGGTACTAATCTAAGTCAACTACATGATTTCAAGTCCTAAGTTTTAACCCTCATGTCATTTGCTTACATTCATATTTAAATTGACAAGTTTATGGTGATTTTGATACTTATGTTTAGATTTTTGAAATGATGTTTAAGTGCATTGTCGCATTCTTTTGTGGATTGAAATTATCTTAATTATTCCTCTTATATACGTTTCTTTGACATTCGGGGATGACTGTTCCCAAGGGGGAGATATTAAAATGGTAATGCTCGAAAATGCTCATAATTTTAATTTCCATGTATCTCAAATTCGTGCATGAAATCAAAAAATGCGACTTCATATTCGTGATCAGGGGGAAAAATTGAGTGCAAAATGGGTCTAACCCCGATTTTAGAGCAACTATAGCAAAAATTTGTTTTCGCAAAAATTTCACTTCTAGAGGTTGTTCACGTTGGCTCCACGACTCGGACCCATCACGGAGTAATGTCTTTTGTTGCCGATTTTTCAGTGTCAGCCTAAGGCTTTGGGGTCGTAGGCCTAAGCCTCCCTATGCGTAAAAACACCTATACTTAGTCATTTTTCAACCTCATATCATACAAGACATTTCCTAAAACCCTCTCTAACACTTACACAAATATTTCACCCAAAATTCAAGTGTCCCAATCTCATTCTAGATGTAAGGGTTTCATTCAAGCTTCAAGTTCTCAATCAATTCTTCATCAGGGAAACCTCCAAAGTTGAGGTATGTGGGTTTTAACCATTGGGTCGTTTTACCCATGGTACCCAAACTTTTTTTTTACATAAAATGCTTGTTTCTAAGTTGATTTACGTATGGGTCTTACTTATTATGAATTTAGTCATAAATTATGTTGGGGTTTCATAAAATTGTGACTGTTTAAGAATATTTTGTGCTATAAATCTATGATCCATTATGTGTTTTGATAAGAGGTTTTGAAGTCACTTTCATAAGGGTATTACCAATTGTTGGTGGATGGTTTTATATTGGTTTTTCTCACATGATCTGACTCTTGATTTGCATGACTTGGTACTAGTATTACACACCTGCCAAGTGTTTGATGAAATGTTCAGTTATGGATTCTTGAGTTATTGAAGTTCAAATACATAGCATATGAGTTAAGTGACTTTATGATGATGAAAGAAATGTATATATGTGTTGTGCATTGTTTCATGAATAGTATCGATAATGTTTCAAGTTGACCATGCCTCGCTCGAGGGTAGTAGGCCCATGCAACCATATTGGGGGATTTTTACCATAGTTACCTCGCTCGGGGGGTAGTAAGCCCATGCAACTATGTTGGGGGGTTTGTACCTCAATTGCCTTGCTCAGGGGGTAGTAGGACCTTGCAACCATGTTGGGGGGTTTGTACCTCAATCTCCTTGCTCGGGGGGTGGTAGGCCCGTGCAACCATGTTGGGGGATTTGTACCTCAATCGCCTCGCCAAGGGGGTGGTAGGCCTTGCTCTCTATTATAATGGTCTCTTCCTGCACATGTATTATGTTCTACATAAGCATGTTTTACTTGAAGCATCATTCATGTATTTCATATTATTACTATGCTCTTCCATTGCCTACATGTACACATTTTGCTTATGTTGCCAATCTCTTGTTGCATTGCATTCTTCATGCTTAGTACATTCAAATGTACTAACACATAATCTATGCCGACATGATATTACCATGTAGTAACCGGAGCTCTGCTTGATCACGTGGCGACATGGGGGCGAAAAAAGGAAAGATCCTCCTCCTCCACATGGCTAGTTGTCACGCCCCAAAGTCTAGTTAGGGCGGACTGGCACCCGTTTCAAGTGATAGTCCCAAAATAGGTGGATGTCGTGGCATAACATATTACAATTTTTTAACACCCAAGTTTCTTTTAAGAGTGAAATTATGACGTTATTCAACAACTCATCTATATGGACTATAAAAGTGGTGCAGCAACTTATTTACATGACCAACAACATATATATTGTTCGAATATAAGTCTTTCTTCATATTTCATCCAACCAATTAGGAGAAAATCCTCTTCAATAGCAAGAAACATTCACAACAATACTTAGGACACA
>JAOTQR010093555.1:0-31711 GCA_025774065.1 Solanum ossicruentum | reverse complement strand
TAGATATAAGTTGGTTCTCCCGAGCCTTATCGACAACGGGTGCCAGTCCGCCCTATTCAGACTTTAGGGCGTGACAGAAAATACCTATTATTAGCCATATTTCAAAACCAAATCATACAAGACATTCCTCAATACTCTCTCAAACACTTAGACAAATATTTCACTAAATATTCAAGTGCCAAATCTACTTCTGGGTCTTAAGGAATTCATTCAAGCTTCAAGTTCACAATCCAATCTTCATCAAGGAATTCTCCAAAGCTAATATATGTGGGTTTCAACCATTGGATCCTTTCACCCATGGTGCCTAACCTTTTTTTTTTTACACAAATTGCATATTTCTAAGTTGATTTTCTTATAAGTCTTACTTACTATGAATTTGACTATGAAGTATGTTGGGGTTTCATAAACTTGTGACTATTTAAGCATGTTTTGAACTATGAATCTATGATCTATTTCTAGATTTGATGAAGGGTTTGAATATATATTGCAAGAAGATATTACAAACTGTTGATGGGTTGATTTACTTAAAGTTTTCTTGCATGATTTCACTTTTGAATTTCATGGTTTTATACTAGCATTACACAACTGCCAAGTGTTTAATAAAATGTCCAGTTAATGTTTTCTTGAATTGTTGAAGGCCTAATGTATGTTATATGAGTTAAATGACTTTATGATGATGAAAGAGATATGTATATGTGTTGATTTCATGAATGGAACTTATAGTGTTTGATGTTGATAAATTGCCTCGTTAGGAGGATAGTAGGCTCAAACTACTATGTTGGGGGATATATATACCTCAGTTGCCTAGATCAGGGGATAGTATGCCCATGCAACTATGTTGGGGGGTTTATACCGCCTGGCTCGAGGGGTGGTAGGCCCGTGAAACCATGTTGGAGGGGTTTATACCTCAATCGCCTCGCAAGGAGGTGGTAGGCCTTGGTTACTAATGATGGTCTCTTCCTACACATGTAAAATGTTCTATGTAAGCATGTTTCACTACAAGAATCATTCACGCATGCCATATTGCTATGTGCTCATTTATTGCCTAAATATGCATTTCAATTATGTTGCCTATCTTTGTTACATTGTATCTTACATAGTTAGTATATTCAAATGTACTAACGCATATTGTATGCCTACAGGATGTTACAATGTAGGAACTGGAGCTCTACTTGATAATCCTCCTCCTCCACATGGCTAGTATGATTTCTCTCGAAGCAAGTTGGTGAGTCCTCAACTCCGAGGACATACTGCTCTTGATTTATGCTTTTCATTGACTCTTCTTGTGTTGGATATTTATAGCTATGAGGGTGAGCCCAGATTTGCCTTTGTCCCCGCTCAATTTCATGTATTAGAGGTGTTTTTGGGGCAAGTTATGCATTGACTCTATGAGCCTTGACTCTTTTGATGTTTATGTTATGAAAGTCTCCCCTTAGTCCCTTTTCCCTTATTTCTATTATTTTGTTGTTGTGTAATTACTTCCGCGACCAAGGATGTGTAATAATATGTTAAAGGGCTTGCTTAGGGTCCCTTCAGGTTCCTATTTGTCGTGTCATATCTAGGCCCTAGCCTTAGGTCATGACAAGCCTTTCATCTCTCATCCTCCTGTCTCGATTACCTCAAGACAAGCTCGAGCTCCTTCTACTCTGTAAGCCCCACATGTGAGCTTATAACATCTGGATCATCATCCTCTTTGCATGGTCTCTTCCTGCGGGAAAGCTGAATAGGCTCATCAGGTGCAAAAAGATCCACCAATGGCATTAGGGGCATAGTCTCTGGTAGTGTCGGCGGTGCTGCCAATGATTTTATCATGTTGGCTCGGAGTCACTGGATCTCCATCTGAAGGGCCATCAAGTCTAATGGTCGGGTTCTGCTCAAGCTTTGTTATACCCTCACCTCAAAGGCATCAATGTGAACATCTATAGTGGAGAGATGGTTCTAAATAGTAGCGACTGTGAATGCCTGCATGCAACCCTTCGAGTCTACGATCACCTAGCAGACCCATGGCCTAATTTGATGAACAAGCTAAGTCAATTATGATTTAGCATGAGATAACATCTATTCCATGGCCTGTATAGATATGGCGGGCACATAAACATACTCGTTGGAGTATGCTGTGATGACATAGCCTGTGGTGCAGGAACAGAAGCAGTGGCCCCCCTCTCCTTATCTACTTAGGGCTGCAGGTGCCATCCTCAGTAGTTGGCGGTGGTCTGTGAACCTCTTGCGGTGGCGCTTGGGCAAACATCTTTAGCATAGAAGTAGGCTGGTGATGTGCTCGATGGAGTTCCACTGGGTTCTCCTCAACCTTGACTAGGCTGGCATCTAAAGTACATTGGGCCTCGATCAGCTAGTCCAACTGGTGTATGCTCCCTACCCTCGACTCTAAACAGAGATAGTATATCAAGAAAGGGAAAGGGATGGAGGTGGACCTCGTTAGGGTGGCCTCGTGAATCTATTTGGCAAATACGCAGGCCCAATCAATCATAACTAGCGAAGATGCCATCAACTAGTACTGCATGATCCAGCGTCAAAGTGTCACCAACAAGAGTAGATTGAATATGTGATCTAACAACCTCCTACTAGACCTTAGTGGGGAAAATAAGGGAAGCCTTTACAATAGGCTCTGAGTGTGTGGTGACCCATGCAGGTTCTAAACCTTGCTCAGCAAAAAAAAAACTAGCCTCCCATCTCATCAAGCTGGCTCTACAGTCTGGACCTCTGATAACCACTAGGTCCCTCATCTACCTCATTATGTAGTACTCAACAGTGGATCTTGGGGTAGAAAAATCTTTCCCAAAAAACATCCAGCCGATGGTGGTCCTTGATATGTCCACCTGCCGACCCCTCACTCTCGTCTCAGTCTGTCTAGGATTAGTGAGGAGCTTCTTCCCCTTAGGAAGAGTACTGTGAATCATGGTTGCATATGACGCATAGAATCACTCAGCATGGTCGGGGAGTATCTTCCCATTGATCTTGTCAGCCACTGAAGCCCATATCATCGTGTCTTAGAGACCGAGGATACTGTCAAGTCTGTCTAAATGACTTGGGGCTCCTCATACATCGAGCAGGTTGGCTTGCCTCGCTCTGTCTGCTTCATGTCCTCAGCATAGGTGGTTTGCATGCCCTCGACACACCACCGACTAGTAAGAGCATTAGCTGGTGATGAACAAGGCACTACGAAGGACTCTGTCTCTGATCCGTCTTCAGATCCCATCTCAGAGTTGGATTCTTCTTTGGATAGAGTCCTCTGAATAGAGTCACTCCTATCGTGGCATACCTCATTAGACTGGGGAGTGCGGACAATAAGTGCCTGAGTCTGTGCAGCTCTAGCAGCACCTCTAGTCTGAGGTCTTGCAGCCTCCAAGTTCGAGTGGACACCAAGCTCCTCTTATGATCCACTCAGAGTAGGAGCCTGGTCCTCCATCGAAGACTCATCTCTTAGCCTCCTCTATAGTGGCTTAATCTTGTCATATTTAGCTTTTGGGGCCATAGTACCTGAAATCTGAACATTTATGCACCTTGGTTAGCCCCCCAAATCAAAAAAGTGAAATGCAAAAATAATTCAGACTGAGTTGCGGAAGGGTTTACGGAAGCATCTTTATGGGTTGTAGTGGATACTACAAGACATAAGGAGCTCTCATAAAATAGTGGTCACAACAATTCATAGTCATTAGAAAAGTCTACGAGTATAGGTACAACTCATAAAATGGTTTATGAGTGATAGACTAAGTCATAGAGAATTCCACTACCTAAACTTATTCCAGGCAGGGAGCTATGAGACCTCTTAATAAGCTGTAAGTGTTCTATAACTCGCAAAAGGTTTTGCCTGATGGATACTCAGAACTCTAAGTTTCTGAAATCCTGTACGAGGGGAAATTATGACAAGGGGAATGTTCCATGGCCTAAAAGCCACTTGAAGACAAGAAACTCAGTTTCCTGAGATTCTAAGTCCATCGCAATGGACCCCTATATGTCTTTTTCAACTTTATTTTAACAACATCGAAACAAAACACACATACCAACACAATTCTCACACCACAATCAATACCCCAACATGCTATTCAACGTGTATACCCCATTGAAAAAGTTTAGACATGTTTCCCTAACTGTTCTGACCATGTATGAGCAATTGTATAACAAAACTATGCACCTATATCATCACCCAATAAATTACACAAAAAATCAATTCATCACACATGGTGGGTGATTCAATAGGCGACAAACATAAAATTCAAATCAGACTATAAGGTCAATGATACCCATTTCCGGACATAGACAAATATTCAAACATCGAAAACCATAATTCAATTAGCAACATGTCAATTTCACACATGGTTTCATGTCTAAACTACCATTCCCAACATAATTTCCAATTTAATCATACAAACATAGCAAAATTAAAGGTATTTGTTTAACCAAAAAACTTACCAAGTTGTGTTTCTAAATTCTATAAGATAAAGGAGGTGAAGAGAAACTAAAACCCTAGGTCACCAAAAATTTTGCCAGAAAATGGAGGTACGATCACTGTGAAGTCAGAAATTGTTGGGGGTGGGGTTGGATGGATGATTTTGTTATTTAGGTTTGAAATGTGGTCAAAATAATTTTACCCCATTATTTATACCTTGATCGGGTCAATTGAAATCTGATGGGCCTGGACTTTATGAAACCTTGATTATGGGTTGTAGAGTGTTTTGCGACTCGTGAATTGTAGTGTTGTAGGACATCAAAACCCTAGTTTTTAGATTGGATTTCACTAACAAGTCTACGATTCGTAGTGTGATATGCAACTCATAGAGTTTGTCGTAGAAACCTCAATACTTAGAAAAATTTCAGAAAACTAACCTTTGGTCCATGAACCCAATTCATAACCCATAGTTTTATCTATGGATCGTAAAGTTCGCTCATGTACTAGAGTGCACAATGTTTTGCTCACTGAATATCTCAACGAGATAGTGTATGGGTCATAAAGTGTTTTACAACCCATAGAACTAGTCGTAGAGACACTTATCTTCTTCTCAGCCAAAAATGGTTGACTTAGCCATTTACCTGCATATTCTTCATAGAACACACTATTACCCTATATGAACCAGCCTAGTGTCCAAACTTACAACCATAATACATGAACATGAACTACCTATAAGTCCAAGAACTGAAAAAGCTATAGCTACACTACTATATCAAATACCTTAGTTTGCCTCCCAAGTAGTGCTTGATTTATTGTCACGGCATGACTTGGACAAATTGGTTACTCAAACATCACTAATTGCCCAGAATTCATTCTTCAAATCATCTGGTTGCTTCATGGACTAAGAAATATTGAAGACAACCTCTTCATTGTTCAATCTGAACCCGAGTTGACTAGCTTCCTATCCTCTAGTGCTCGACTAGTGGGCAAGAATAGTCATCCCAAGATAATTGGGATGTCGAAGCCGATGTTCCAATCTATGATCACAAAGTCTTTGAGGAATATGAACTTCTCAACTTTGACCGGCACATTATATAGTATCACCATAGGCTTCTTCACTATGCGATCGACCATCTATAGACACATGCTCGTCGAAGTAGGAGCTCCCAATCCTAGCTTCTTGAAGACCACAAGTGGAATCAAATTTACGTTGACACCTAGATCACATAGTGCGCTTGCAAACTCCACATCTCCAAAATTTTAGGGTATGGTGAAAGCATCAGGATCTTCTTGCTTCTTAACCAAGGACTTTGTAGCAATAGCACTGCAATGCTGAAGCTCTTGGGAGAGCTCCTAACTCACAATGCACTTCTTAGTAACCAGGTCCTTCATATACTTCGCATACCCTGGCATCTCCTCTAATGCCTTAATGAAAGGGATGTTGATGGTGAATTATTTCAGCATAGAGAAAAAGTTCTTGAACTTGCCTTCCTCCTCCTTCTTTTAGATTCTTCGAGGGAAGGTTGGAGGAGGCCTAGGAATGGGCTTCACTTTCTGTGGTGCATCAGTAGTGTCACTCACCTCATTCTCGCCATGATCATCTTTAATATTTGTGTCCTTGGCCGCAACTATCTCCTCTAGAACATCATCCTCATCAACTGGCATGGGAGGATCAATGGTGCTTTTGCCACCACGAGTAGTGGCCGCCATACAATGGCCTTCATTCTTAGGGTTTTAATTGTGTTTCTACGTAGTATATCCCTCTAATTATGAATGAGTTGAGTTGACACTTAATCAAACTATTGCTTAAGTTGTTTGATAGCCACAGAGTGAGACTCAATTTTCTGGTTAATGCTAGAATTATCAGATTTCATACCCCTCAGAGTATTATCATGTGTCTCAACTTTCTTCAACAAGTGATCAAAGATCTCTTCAATTCGTGAACTACTTGAATCTACATCACAGGTATGTGGTGTAACAAAATGACCCTTTTTGAAGCCATCTCTATGACCCTAATCTACATCTCTATCTGGGTCCCTATTTCGATGATAATATCCTTCGCCATTGTCCCTAAAAGTTCCATCTCTGTTGAAGTTTCGACCCTAAGTTTCTTAACCTTGGCGCCAATAGTCCATATTTGACCCTTGGGCATTGGTCTGGAAACCCCATCTAATTAGCAATAAAATAGGTGTCCTCCTCATAATAAGTCTCATCATGCATGGGTGCATGTCGAGGTTGATGAACTACTACATTGACTTGCTCCTGTTTCTACTTCATCATCACCTTCATACCTATGTAAATTCTAGCAAGATCTTGCATAATTTCTTCATTTATCTTTGCTTGCTCTCAACCAAGATTGATAGTGCACAAACTTCTGGTAGATGCTTTATCTCTCTATCCCCATGCACGATTAGTCTTGACCATTCTATCCATCCTTTCTGCAATCGTTGTAAATGATTGATCTAAGAAAATGCGCCCCGTGATAGTGTTAATACATATCTGACTATTCTCATCAAGGGCATGGTAGAAGATCTCTACCAAGGCATCATCAACAATCTTGTGGTCTGGGATACTTCTCAAACATTTAATGAACGACTCCCAAGTAGTACTGATCGAATCACCAGGTAGTTGCTCAAAGTTGTTGATCTAATATTTCAACTTGAGCTTCTTCGATCCAGGGAAGTACCTCTCCAAAAAGGCCTTCTATAATTTCGCCCAACTGGTGATCAAACTCTATGGGAGCTCAAATAGCCATAGTGTTACATTACACATAAGAGATAATAGGAATACACAAAGTCCCACAACATCCATAGATAAATTTTATGTTGCCATAACACTCTTGTACATGAATGCGACATTGTGTAAGTGGATATGAGTATCCTCTGATGGTAAGCCTACAAACAGCCCATGATTGTATAGCATCTGAAGCAATGCACTTGAGACTATGAACTTTGTGTTGGTCAGTAGTTGTGGAAACACAATATCTCCAGTCAACTCCACACCCATGGGATTTAGCCTGTATTGATTCCAATGATAAGCATTGGCATTAAAATCCTGTGGTTATGGAGCAATGCCCTCAATAGGAGGTGGGTTTGCATGATCAATATTCTCATTCTCGTTCTTGTTCAGAGCTGCATTTGCTGCGTTTTTAGCTTTATCTTGAGCCATTCTCCTCAATGTTCTATGGATCTCTAGGTCAAATGGAGTCAATAGTCTTCCTCGACTTCGCATGTTGGGCATACACTATACTTACACCCTGCAAAGAAAACTAAAACAACAAAAAATGCAAAATATGGGAAATAAGGATTAATACCTAAATTACTATGAATTAACTAACTCTAGCTGTATTCCCCGAAAATGGCACCAAAATCTTGATGTCGCTAAATTACACCTCCTTTTTTAGGATAAAGCGATCATCATCAAGAAAAAGAACCTCACCAAGGTTAGGATCAAACCCAAGTGAATATGTAGACTCATGAGAATTCAATTACCGCAAATTGAGGAGCTAACCAACTTATTTGCCCAAAGGTGGGAGGAGAATTTTACTATGTGACTTGGCCCATCTCTATAGTGTGCATTACTAACCCTTACTTATTAGTCCCAGTACAACCTCCCTGGCCCAGTTCGGTTGATTAGAACACGTCAATTGAATCCTATTAAATAATCTCTTTTCCTATTAATTACTACGTTAGTTCAGTCAGTAACACTAGGCAGGTTATAATGTTGGCCACCACTAGAAAACATGCAAAATGAAGAGAATTAATTCATACATGTATGCACACCTTCCAAGAATGATGAATTATTCAGTTTTACATTCTTAGTTGTTCATGGTTCCCATAACCGTAGTTGTGGATTTATCTACTCATACTTTGTGCAGATACAAGACTTATGAATTGGAATAACATAATCGAGTACTTAGAGAATTGAATTATGAACAAGCAAATCCAACTCCAAAAATAATCACAAAATTAAAGATGAAATCAAAGTACAAGCATTCTCAAAACTCTCCAATGTTGTCTCACTATTTTCTATCTCTAATTTTCAAGTTCTCTGTGTACTATATGTAAATTTCTAAAAAATAACCTTAAAAAACCTATTTATAATATATAAAATACAAGTCATAAGCACAATAGGATAATTAGGTTGGCACGTCTCACGAATAGGTTTATGGGTCGTATTGCATTCCATGGCCCATAATCAAGGTCTCATACAGTGCTTTTGGAAAATTGGACTCCAAGTATATGACACCCCCTCTATGACCCGTAAAGTGGTTTATGACCTGTAGGGGGTTTCGTCTGATGAATCTTCATAAAGTCCCAATCTCTAATCCTTAGGGCACGCCCCATGTTCTATGACTCGTAAATCATTCCATCACCTCTCCATGTTCATAGAATCAACTTCAGAAAATCAGCCCCTCAATGGAATTTTCCACAAAACCACTTCACGACTCGTAGAATGAATAATGGCCCGTAAAGAGTCTCGTACTGCATCAAAAATCAGCAACTTCTATATTTTATCCCAAAATAAGGCGAACCCTAGAATCTTGCAAACATAACAAAAAACACACAAAACCAACTAACATCATATTGAGAACACATAAAATTTCAAGGTTTAAGCATTAAAAGTGTTGTATTTACACAACAAATCACATATCCTCAAGAGTTTGAATTATTCTCTTTGCTTTACTATCCGCTTATGGGTGAATGTCGTGCAATGTTTTACTTTAGTACCAAGTCCATTTTGAAAGGACTTCCAAAAGTGCAAAGTAAATTGAGCACAACGATCCAAGGTAATGGCTAATAGGACCCTGAGCAATCTAACCAACTCATGCATATAAAACTTGGCATAATCTTCTGCACCATAACTCATTTTAACTGGAAGGAAGTGAGTCGACTTTGTCATTCTATCAACGATGACCAAAATAAAATCAGAATGACTCCTATTCTTTGGTAACCCAACCACAAATTCATGTTGAGTTGTTCCTACTTCCTAGTAGGAATCTCAATGTATTGGGCTAGGCCACTAGGCCTTTGGTGTTTGGCTTTTACTTATTGACAATTATGGAAACCAACTACAAACTTGGCAATATCATTCTTCCTACCACACCATCAATACACTTCTCTCAAATTCCTATACAGGTTGGTAGAACCAGGGTAAATGGAATAAGATGAATTATAAGACTCATTCAAGATCACGTCTCTCAAGCCATCCATATGGGGCATACATAACCTACCTTGGTACCTAAGGACACTATCTCCCCCTTGGGAGAAAACCTCCACCTTGCTATCCTTCACCAAAGCTTTCAATGCTAATAATGCGGGGTCAAGGTTTTGTTTGGTTTTGACCTCTTCAATCAAGAAGACTTAGAACCATCCACAACCACCACACCTCTATTTTCGGCCTCATCCACCTAACGCCTAATCTAGCCAACCACTATACTTCTCTCACTAATTCTTTTTGCTATCATTAACATGAATCGTACTCCTCTTGGACACCCGATGTAGGGCATCATCCTCAACATTCACTTTTCCCAGATGATAGTGCATGCTCATGTCATAATCTTCAAGGATATTCAACCACCTCCTTTGCCTTAAGTTTAGATCCCTTTGGATGAAAACATGTTGGAGGTTCTTATGGTCGGTGAAACATCTACATGAACCTCATATAAATAGTGACACATATCTTCAAGGAAAATACCACAGCTACTAATTCAAGATCATGGGTGAGGTAATTACACTCGTGCACCTTTAGTTGCATAGAAGCATAGGCAATGACTTTGCCGTTTTGTATAAATATATACCCCAAACCAACCCTCAAATCATCATAATACACCACAAATCCTTCTAACCCTTTCAGTAGAGCCAAAATAGAAGTGGATGTAAGCTTATCTTTCAAAGTTTGAAAACTTCTTTCACATTCATTGGTCTACACAAATTTAGCCTTCTTTTGAGTCAACTTTATCAAGGGAGAATCAATTGAATAGAAACCCTTGAAAAATCTTCGGTGGTACCCCGCTAAATCCAAGAAACTCCTAATATCCATAGGAGTTAAGGGTTAAGGCCAATTCCTTACAACCTCTATCTTTTTTAAATCCACTTTAACCCCTTCACCCAATACCATATGCCCTAGAAAGGTACTTCATTCAACCAGAATTCGTATTTTTGAACTTGGCAAATAATCTTTCTTCCCTCAACGTTTTCAAAACTACCCTCAAATATTTCACATGTTGCCTTTCACTCCAGGAATAGATCAAAATATCAACTATTCATAAGATCCATTAATATTGGTGGAGCATTAGTTACGTCGAAGGATATAACCAAGAACTCAAAGTGCCCGCACCTTGTTTGGAAGGTCATTTTGAGAATATCACACTTCCTCACCCTCAACTGATGATGCATGAACCGAAGGTCAATCTTTGAGAAGTGGCTAGCCCCTTATAGTTGTTCGAATAGGTCATTTATCCTACAAGGGATACTTGTTCTTCACCATGACCTTGTTTAGCTGCCGATAATTGATGCACATTCTAGGGGAGCCATTTTTCTTCCTTACAGAGATGATTTGGTAGGCTATATGGAATCCTTCTCCAATAAATCTTTTAATTGGCAGGGCCTTACGGTAAGGAGGAATATAAATGGCTTGGGTATCGGGGAGGTAGTCTATGCCAAAATCTACTCCCTTTGGGGAGTGACACCAGGAAGTTCATCGGGAAAGACATCAAGAAACTACTTAACTACCAAAACTGACTTCATAAAATGGACTTTAGACTCAACATTGCAAGAAGGTATATGCAACCGTTAGAAATCAATTCTCGAGCCTAATGACAAGAGATGAACCTACCCTTAATCACTAAACCATGACCTACCCACTCAAGAATGGGCTAATTAGGAACTTGGAACCTAACCTTGCGGGTCCTACAATCAATATAGGGTTGATATGCATGTAACCAATCTATCCCAAGAATAATATCAAAATCTACTATGTCAAGTTCAACAAAATCACAAGGTAAGACTTTACGCGAAATAGACATGGGACAATCCCTATAAACATTTTTAGCAACAATGGACTCACCAACTGGCTAGACATTCTAAAGGGTTCACATAACAACTTAGGATACACATGAAGTCTATTAGCAATAAAAGGAGTAATGAAAGAGACAGTGGCACTCGAATCCAATAAAGCATACACATAAAGATTGTAGATCTTTAACATACCGATAACAACATCAGGCACCTTATCCACCCCTTGTCTCCCTTGAAGAGCATAAAAATGATTGTGACATGGAGCAACCCCTTGTTGACCACCTTATTCCCCTTGATCACAATGAGCACCTTGTCCTTGAGGACGTCTATCTCTACACTTATTTGGACAATCCCTAATCTTGTGCCCCATTTTACCACATCCGAAGCAAGCACCCATTTCCTTGTAACCTCTACCACCATGATTTACATCACACCTTCCACACCTAGGGATAATTTGTCTACCATTACCACATTGAGCTCTAGGGTTGAGTACCTTATTGATTTGTTATCAAAATACAATACTTTTGATGCTTAAAACTTGGAATTTTATGTATTCTCAAAGAGATATTACTGGGTTTGATGTGTTTTTATCTTTATTTTTGATGATTACAAGATTTGGCATGATTTTGGGTAAAAGTATTATAGATGTTGAATTTTGAATGAAGTACGAAGCATTTTGTGGGCTGTGATAAATTCCATGAGCCATAGAGTGGTTTCGCAGTAGAGATCTAGTGAAGGGCCTATTTTCTAAAGTTGCATCCACGAATTACCAGACGAGCCATAGAATTTTATATGAGTCGTGAATTAAGTTTTGTGCCTTAAGGATCAGAATTGGAGGAGTTTTTGGAAAGCTATCAGACGAAACCATATACAGGTTGTAAATCAGATTACAGCCTGTAGAAAGGTCTTAAAAATTGATGCTCAAGTTTGAAGGATGAAGACCATGAAGCCCAGGTACGGGCCATTGAACTTTGTACAGCTCGTGACCCCGTTCGTAATGCCTGTCAAATCCAGCTTTCCAATTTTGTTTTAGACTTGTATATTAGTTATTATAAATATGTTTCTACTTTATTTTAGATAGAGAATGATGAGAGAAGTACAGAGATACACACAAGACACTTGGAAAACAACTTCGTGATTTTTAACAATACTTTGTGATTTCTAGCGAAGAATTTGGGATTTCTTGTTCTTAACTTTATCATTGTAAGTATTTAATTATGTTATTCTATATCATAATTATTGCATCTACAATGATTATGCATAGCTAAATCCAAAACTAGGGTTTTGAGAACCATGAAGAATTAACAAGGTAGAATCAAATTATTCATAATTCTAGAAAAGTGTGCATGTATATATTAATTAATTCTCTTCATTTTGATTGCTTTTTAATGGTAGCTAATATTAGAACTCACCTAATTGTTACTGACTAAATCAAGGTAGTAATGAATGAGAAAATGGAGTAGTTAATAGGATTCAATTGATTTCTTCTCATATCATCAACCAAACTTATCAAGAGGAGGTTATATTAGAATAATAGGTAAGGGTTAATAATGTCACACTGCAGGGATGGATCAAATCACATAGTAAAATTTATCTCTCACCTGGATCAAAGGGTTTGGTAAACTTAGATTACCATCCTTCATGCAACATGTAATAAAAGATTAGGATTATTTAGTAATACCAAATTATGGAATCATGGGGAACACAATGACCTAATTACTCTTCTCACTGGTTTCACAACACTTGTTCTAGTTTAGGTTTACCTCTGCAAATTACAAAAGCCCCCTTTTTCGGGAGATAAAGGTTAATTCACATTATTTGCTTGCAAAAGACACCAATTAAGGGGAATAACCCATTTTCAAGAAATTCCACCAAGCAATCTGCAATGGCACTAGTCACATTTGGAAGTATCTTAAAATCATTCACTGAATATATGTCACTAACATTCTCTGTGTGATATTTGTGAGTGTTTACCATAAAGATTCATAATGAATGAGTATGAATATTTGGCATATGGATTTGCAAAGAATAAGGTCAAGTGATGAGTCAATTTTGGATAATCAATTTTTTTACGAAAAAAGTGGTGTTAAGATGATGAATTTGATAGGAATATGAAATGTTTGATTTAAACAATCAGGGAAAAAATGTTACATGAAGATTCAATCAGATGTACATGGTGATGACAGGTTTAACATGGTTGAAAGAAATGGGGGTTCAAGAGAGTTTCATAGTCGGTCCAGGAGTGTAATGGTTGAGAAAAGGAAGCTTTTGTACATGGATATAGAGAAACACCAAAATATTCACACAGTAAAAAATCCTATCTGAATTTTTTACTAGGCGTTTTGGGAGTTTATCAATTTTTTTCATAACTATGGACAAAGAAGTAGAAAAGTGAGCAAAATAATCTTACACATTCATAGAGCCCAAAGCCTCTACCTATATATGGAAAAATAATTTGCAGCAAAGATCGATTAGGTTGAGGTTTTAGGTTTATTCATTCATAGCAAGATCTTCCTATTTCAGGTAACTATTTCTCTCAATATTTGCAAATCTCCTCCTAATACTTTTTGAATTTCTTAGTAGATATAAAGACATATTTTTATACACGTGAATGCAATTGTGATAATGTCTATCTATTCATGATATGATGATTTTCCCTCTTACACTTGGAATTCAATAGAACATATTTTGCATCGTCATAACTATAAAAGGTAAAAATTTCCAATCATTATTCTAGAATAACCAAAAAAAAGTACTAATCTATCCAACAAAAATTAGGAGCAACGACAGGAAAAATTGAGTAAGATACCAAATTTAGAAAGATGATAATGGAATTAACTCAGAAAAACTAGAAATCAATGAATATTTACAAATCTAACATACTTGAAGAAAGCCATACCTTGATCATTCTTAGGAACACTGACGTTGTGCAGATCAAAATCCTTGAGCTTTCAGAGTTGGACAGTGAGAAAAAGTGATATTTTACCTTGAAATAACATAGCAACAAAAGAAGAAAAATAGGTGGATAGATGAAGCGCGAGCTGCGGTCATGGCCTTGCATGAATAGGAACCACGTCGGTAATAGAGACAGAGCCGATGCGAAGACAAAATTACGAATGCACCTTGGTCGTCTAGAGGCATGTCACACTTATATAGTAAAGAAAATATTTGTTGTATATATGCTTTTTATTATTAAAATGAAATATTAAGTGCATATGTTATGGGTGTAAATTCTAGTAGAAATGATTATTTGTTCTTGTAACTTATATGATCATTAGTGTCTTGTAACTCATGTAACAACTAAGTCATGTTCTACCACATTATGTCTTGTAAATCATGTAACCACTAAGTCATGTTCTACCTCATTATGCCTTGTAACTCATGTAACCTCCAAAGTATAATTCTTCTATTCATTTACCTACATTACTATCCACATTAATCGTATTCAAGACAACTATGAATTTCTCACCTATAAACAGTGATGTCTCTTTTGTTATGAAATATGAAAAGAAAAATATGAAGTATGGATAAAAAGTGTAGTGTGAATGAAGTTAGAGTAGTAAAAGAGAGAGTTGAGACAAACAAAAATTGTAGTGAAAGAGAGAGTTGAGACAAAGAAAAAATTTTAAGTCTTCTATTCACTATACAAAAAAGAAAGTGAGATATTCTCTCCTCAGCCTAAACAAATTTTGATTCGATTTTGTCATTTTATATTTTAGATTGTAATTTCTTGTATTTGCAGTATATTACACAACTAATTTTAAGGAGTTTCAAGCCCACTGCGGTATAATATACACGTATCAAGTAGTCATACTCTTGTCTTGTCCCTATCAGGATACAACAGCCAAACAACATGGTATGACTCAAACAACTTTGGATTAGTTGAAGAATTCCAAGCTCTATATAAAACCTTTATTCACTATATAAATAGATTTTTTTGTGTGAAGATTCAGACTCTTTAACTAATCCGGAGTTCTTTGAGTCATACAATGTCATTGGGTTATTTCAGTGTCAGTTATTCCCACAAGCTTATGATCTTATGTTATGTCTTCATTATATGTGCTTCCTCATACATTGTCTCATATTGATCTTGAGTTATATGCCTTGTGAAGGTTTAAGCTTACTTTTTGTACATTTTATCATATATATACTTATATGTTAAGTTTAATAATGATGGCATTATAATTTCATCCATGCATTGCATCTCACAAACATAACATATTCAAATGTACGAGTGAATATTATTTTTACATGATTTAACAATATAGGGATAGACACTCCTCCACCGACTCGTGGTTAGTACTCCGCATTCAAGACTAGAGTTATTGTTTGTAGTGAATGATTAGTTCGATACTCCTCCGCTTTTTACTCCTAGCATGTATCTTTGCTTTGTTTAAGGTAATGTATTTGTAGTTTTTCTGAGGCATTTACGTTCTTTATTGTACTGTTTTAGATTCTTTCTATTTGATGGAGATTGATCGATACCGGTCCCATCTACTTATGATGTAGTTGGTATTCATATTGACAAATAAGATGATTGTAGTATTTCCATAATTTTTAATGTAGCTTCATTGTCAAATTGGCCCTTAGTCCCCTTTCCCTTAGATTTTCCTCAATTTATTTATGAATGCTTAAGATGCTTGAAATGGCTAGGGTGAAGTGCCTTTAGGTATCTCATTCACTATGTGATGACTAGGCTCCTAGTTTAGGTCATTACAAGCTTGATATCATAGCATGAGGTTTTAAAATATTCCTCAGATATCCATGCATTACCCCGTAGCATAGAGTCTCATTCAAGGTTGTGAAGTGCACAACTATCTTGACTAGGAGGGTATGAGACGGTTTAGGAAAGTTTTTCCTTCTTTCTTATTCATGTCATTCCTTAGAGTTGGATAAGGGTTTTTACTAACTAACAATGGGATTTTGCTTATTTCTAGATCATGTTGCCATGAAGATCTCCCCAACCATGAGGCACTCCAAAACAACAACTCCCTCCACACCAATAGGATGATGGAGTGTCTTATGTGGAGTTTAGAGCTTCGTTTACCCTATTGGCCCTAGCGTTGGCAATCAGTCTAACTAGGAGATATTGGTACCCCTCAAGTGCCTACTCTGGCTGCCAGAGTATGAGAATTTATGCGAATGAACCCGTCAGAGTTCTATGGGTCAAAGACGGATGAGGACCTAATTGACTTCAAAGAGGGGCCTACCAAGTGGTTACGGTGATGCGCATTTTGTCAGAAGAAAAGGTCGAGTTGGTGGCTTATAAGCTCAAGGGAGTCGCCATGATTTGGTACAAGCAATGAGCTGACGAGAGAGGCCAAAGAGCAAGTCCTATTGGTTGTGAGGAATTCAAATGTGCCTTTTTGGACCGATTCTTCCCAATCGAGCTTAGGGAGTCAACGGTCCAAGAATTCATTAATTTGATGCAAGGGACCATAAGAATGAGCTAGTATGGCCTCATGTTAACCAAATTGTCAAAGTATGCTCTATTTATGGTCACAAATCTGAGGGCTCACATGAGCACATTTATTTCGGGTGTCTCTGAGTTGGTCTACAAGGATTGAAAGATTGTCATGTTGGTCAAGGAGGTGGATATTTCCCGCTTGATGATGTATGCAGAGCAAATCCAAGAGGAGATATTTCGTGAAAAGGCAAGGGAGTCAAGGAGAGCTCGAGCTGAAGGTGGGAACTACTCTCACTAAAGGGGCGGTGATCACAAATTCCAAGATGGCCAAAAGCAAAATTGGCAAGGATCTATCAACACTGCTCCTCCCCGGAAGGACAAAGGAGTGACTCCTAAGCTTTAAAGTACAAATTTCCCTAAGTGTCAGCAGCCTCACAAAGGAGAATGCTTAGGTAATCAAATCTTTCTTTACTTGTGGGAAGCCTGGTCACTATGCTAAGAATTGCAGGAGCAGAGGAACAAGGCCTAAAGACCAAAGGGATCCAATCAAATGTAACGACCTAGTCGGTCATTTTTGTCCTTATCTATGAAAATTATTCTTTGACCCTTTTGTATTGTTGGAGTTGAAATCCTAAGTCTTAAAAGTGAAAAATATGAGTTTTGGCCTTTTTGGAAACTTAAGTTGTTGAAAATGTGAGTTTTGTTGTCATTTTGAGTTTTCTGTCAAATCAAAGATCCATCGATTCCATTAGCTCTAAAACTTTGAAATTGAACTATAGGAAGTTACATAACTGAATTTGGAGCTAAAATGAGGTTTTTAGGTGTAAAGTTGTGATTTTTGTCATTTTCAAAATCGAAGTTTGACTTTGGCCAACGTTCGTAGTTTGAAAGCTAGGATTGAATTTCCGATTGTTCCTCTAATGGTGAAACTAATGCTAGAAATAGTCTTGGAATAATTTTTGTAGTTGTCGAGGGCAGTTTGGTATTTTATTTTCTAAACTAGTATTATTAACTTGCACTAGTAAATGCAATTAGGAGGCCATGAAATTGATTTATGGTGATTCTGCTAAGTCCGAATTATTGTTTCTGGTAGGGATACATATTCGGTTTGTAAAATTCTGAGTTTGGATGAGTTTCGGTGGTCCACTCTGAGTAGGGAAATTGGAATTAGGTTGCTGGTTTTTTGCTAATATCTAGTGCAGGTGAGTTTCTTATTTGCTTTTACAGAGAAACCTCCACATTCTCCTAGGGTGTGGGTTTGTTGAGCTCTTGATGTCACACAAGTTACACTTTCTTTATCAGGACAAACTGGTCGTTGTCAAGAATTAGAACCAAACCAAGGTTAGGGTCGAACCCAAGGGAATATGTATACTCAAGAGAATTTAAATTATAGAAATTTGAGTAGTTAATCGACTTACTCCCTCAAAGGGGGGTTTTGCAATAATAAATGAAACAATAAAACTAACACACAAAAGAGTGAAATCAATATGAAGAGAAACTAGGGTATTGTGTTCCACATGATTCCCTAACTTAGTACCACCAGATAACCTAATTCTTTTCTAGTATATAGCATGCAAGACAGTAAATTAAGTTCACCAAACCCTTTGGTCCAGGCGAGAGGCAAATTTCACTATGTGACTTAGCCCTTCTCTATAGTGTGCTTTACTAACCCTTACCTATTAGTCCCAGTATAACCTCGCCTTGGCCCAATTAAGTTGATTAGACGAGAACACATCAATCGAATCGTGTTAATCAATCTCTTTTGCTATTTATTACTAGCTTGGTCTAGTCAGTAACACTAGGCGGGTTTTAATGCTGGCCACTACTAGGAAACTTGTAAAAAAAGAGAATTAATTAATTCATGCATGCACACTTTCCAAGAATTATGAATTATCTGATTTTATCTTGTTAGTTCTTCATGGTTCCTACAACCTAGTTGTGGATTTATCTACTCATACTTTATGTAGATGTATGACTTATGAATTGAAATCTTCTATGGTTCCTCTTCAAACATCTAGACCGAGTTTGGGTTCTCAGTTTCAGAGCTCAACTGTAGCTCCATCTATTGAACCTCCCTTGTTTATGTGCCACCATCTTCTACCAGCTGTAATGACCCCAAAAAAGTTCCCAAAAATATTCCTCAGAAATTTCTAAAATTGTAATTTTACATATCTCAAAATTCGTGCATTATTTCAAAAAAATGACCTCATATTCCTGTTCAGGGGGTCGAATTGAGAGGAAAACGAGTCTAACCCCGATTTTAGAGTGAACGATTCAAAATTTCAATTTTCAAAGTGAGCAATTTCTAGTGTGTGGTGCACGTCTGTGGCACGACATGCCCCAGTGTTATTTTCTGCCCAATTTTTTCAGTTTGGTCGCAGGCTTTTATGTCTTGTGATGAAGCCTTCCCATGCATGAAAATACATATAAATAGCCTTATTTCACCCTCAAATCATCCAAGACATTCCCAAATGCTCTCCTAAACACTCAGACAATATTTTATCTCCTAATTCAAGTCTCAAAACTCGTCAGATCTAAGGATTTTTCTCAAGTTTCAAGTCTCCATCTCCAATCTTCTTCAAGAATTCTCCAAAAGCTAAGGTATATGGCTTCTTTCATGGGTTCCTTTCACCCATGATACCCAAGCTTCCCAAATTACATGATTTAAAGTTGCTTTACTCATGGGTCTCACTTATTATGAAACTCACTGTACACTATGTTGGAGTTTATGAAATTGTGATTTTTTTAGCATGTTTTGAGCTATGATCTAAGATCTATTGTGAAATTTGATGAGGGATTTTGTTTTATATTTCTTGAAGCTGTTACCGAGTATTGATTGATGGTTTTACATTGGATTTACTTGCATGTTTTCACTCTTGAATTGCATAGTTTTTACACTAACACTACACACCCGCCAAGTGTTTGATAAAATATCTGATTTATGATTCTTGAGTTGTTAAAGGCCTAATACTTGGAATATGAGATATATGACTTTATGATGATTAAATTATGTTGTATATGTGTTAATTTCGTGATAAGCTTTTGTAGTGTTACAGGTTTACCATAACCTCGTTGAGGGGTTGGTACCTTGACCACTTTGATAGAGGGTGTCATTAACCTTGTTGAGGGGTTGGTACCTTGCCCACTATGATGGAGTATGTTAAGTCCATTAACCCTATTAAGGGTTTGGTAACTTGACCACTTTTATGGAGGGAGTAAAGTCCATTAACCTTGTTGAAGGGTTGGTACCTTGACCACTTTGATAGAGGGTGTTAAGTCCATTAACGTTGTTGAGGGGTTGGTACCTTGATTATTAACAAGGGGGTGATAAGCCTTGGATTTCGAGTATTAGTTGCTTGGTCTATGTTGATGGTCTCTTCTTATCTACATAATATATTCTATATAAGCATGTTTTACTTCAAGCATCCATCGTACATGTCATATCGCTACTATGCTATCTATTTATTATTATTATGCATTTTGACTGTGTTGCCTATCTCTTGTTCCATTGCATCTTGTATACTTAGTACATTCAAACATACTAACACATACTCTATGCCTATATGATATTGCCATGTAGGAACTGGAGCTCCATTTGGCAATCCTCCTCCTCCTCATGGCTAGTTCAATTGTCTCTCAAGCTAGTTAGTGAGTCCTCCATTTTGGGGACATTGGTCTATATTTCTTATGTTATTTATTGATACTCTCTTCTTTATTGGTACTTTGACTATGAGGGTGAGCCTAGGTGCTTGTCTTGGCCCTCGCTAAATATCTATGTTTAGAAGTGTTATTGGATAAGTTGTGTATTATGCTTGAGTTTTGACTCAGCTATGATATTTAAGTATTAATCTATCTTTCACTCGCTCCCCTAGTCCCAATTCCCCTTGTTTATGCTTGTCTCTATTTGTTATTTTTAATAGCTTTCGCGACTAAGGATGTGTAATGATATGCTATGAGGCTTGTTTGGGGTTCCTCCGAGTTCCCAATTCACCGATCACGTCTAGGACCCAGGCTTGGGTCGAAACAAAGATAGTATCAGAGCACTAGGTTGTTAGATCCTCAAAGTCCAACATACCTTGTCGATTAGAGTCTTGTTCATGGTTGTTTTGCGAATGACAACAATAAGCGAGAGGCTATGAGACATTTTATTCTTTATGGTCAATGTCTTGCTATATAGTTGAGGTAAGGTTATTCCCCCTAACAAATGTTCTTTGATATGCTTGATCATGCCTAACACAAGAGGAAGAAGAGCCTGCATTTTCGAGGAGTAATCAGATCCTCCTACTCCTCAAGATCCTCGAGATGGGGGACCGATTCATAAAGAAATCTAGAATTCTCTCACATTGCTTGCACATGTTGTGGCTAACCAAGCCAACAAAAGGGCGCAAGCCCCTCATGTTCCTACTCCTGCATCTTGAGTGAAAGACTTTATGAAGATGAATCCACCGATATTCTATGCATCAAAGGTTATTGAGGACCCTCAAGAGTTCATTGATGAGGTTTACAATGTGTTGGCCATCATGGGTGTTAGGTCGGAGGAAAAGGCAGAGTTGGCGGCTTGCCAACTCAAGAGGGTTGCACAAATATTGTTTAATCAATGGAAGGAAGAAAAGGGGGTTGATAATGTGGTTCTATAGGAGGAGTTCAACGCGGCCTTTCTTGATCAGTTCTTCCCACTTCAGCATAGGGAGGCTAAGATGGCAGAATTTAAGAATTTGAAACAAGGTTCCTTGAGTTTAACGAAAAATGCCCTCAAGTTCAATCAACTTTAAAAATATGGTCCCCAGTTGGTGGCCGATCCAAGGTCTAGGATGAGTAAATTCATGATGGAAGTGTCTGACTTGGTGAGTGAGGAGTGCCAGTGTGCAATATTAATTAGTGACATGAATTTGGCCCGCTTGATGACCTATGCCGAACAAATGGAGGAGGATAAGTTGAGGAAAATAAGAGGTAAGGAGGCCAAGAGGGTCTGTGGTGAAGGAAAGTTCCAAATTCTCAAAGGTAGTTGTAGTGTGGTATTTCATGATATGTGTCGAAAGTGTTGTAGGTATCATGATGTCCCATGCTTGAAGAAGACCAATGCTTGGTATGGTTGTGGAGAGGACGGCCACAAGATAATAGATTGTCCTCATAGGCGCGAAAAGGATAGAGGTGGTGATGTTGATCAAGGCGATGCTCTGAGACATAATCGATTCTATGCTCTTCAAAGAAGTAAAGTAGGGGAAGAGGTGCCCAATGACGCTATATTTATGTTAAAGGCTTTTCTTGATGTTATTGTACATGCTTTGATGGTTTCGGGGGTTACTTTTCCTTTCATTATTCCTTTTGTTTTTAGTTGTGTATGGTTATGTGAGTCTATTGTTGCTAGAAGGGCTTAGGGTTTGTTCATGCTCTTATTGCAAAGGGTCTTGTCATGAGATTTTGGTTCCACTTAGTTGGTTGGATTAGAGGTCTTGAGGTTGTTTGGCTACGTGCACAACAAGCTCCCAATGAGTGTAGGACCCTTGAGTTTGTGATATGATGGTTAAGGATGGTCAAATTTATTTGGTTAACTACAATAGGTTAGTCACTTCTTTAAGCTTTATCCTTGGTTTGTATTTTGTCCCCAAGTGAGAATCAGGGTAGGTGATATTCCTAAGTATCTTTCCGGGCTAGGGGTGAGCATTTGAGCATTGTTAGGGTTGCTTGGTTGACTCATGCACCAAGTAGGTTTGTGGATTTCATGAATAGGGTCTTTAAACCATACCTTTACATGTTTTGTGGTGGCCTCTAGTGATGGAACATTGATTTATTTCGAGCTTGTTAACCTTTTTGGGGGTAGTGTTGGAAGTCTTGGGAGATGAGAGGTTATTGCTAAATATGGTAGGTGTGAGTCGAGGATAACAAAAAGGTGGTTAGAAATCCTTATGGATTATTAGATGAGTGTGTATTATTTTTCCCCTATGAGGCTAATATTGTAGTCGGTACTCTAAGTAGACTAGCATGTATTGATGATGGTGGCAAAGAGGTGCCTTAAGGGGGTCCATCGTTTGGCTAGATTGGGGGTTAGGTTGGAGGAAGTTGAGTATTGTGGTGTAGTATTCTTGATTGTTCCAGATCTTCTTTGGTTGGAGAGGTCTAGTTTAGGCAAAGCCTTGTTTCCCCCTTATTTGAGTTGGAGATATTGTGTGAAAGAGGATAGAGTGGAGGTTGTCTCCCAAGGGGGACATGGTGGTTCATGGTATCAAGTGGGCTATGTGTGATTAAAGTTCACAAATGAGTTTAGGGTTGTAAGTCCTTAGTGAATGTAGGGGGAGGTTGGTAAAGTTGCATAAGCATGGAATGACCTAGGGATATGGTTATGGTTTGTCCAGTTCTTCATGATTTTAGGTTGAGGGGATGTGTTGGCGACTCTAGTGCTATAGAACTCTTTGAGATTATGGGTGTTGTGTAGGATAAGTTGACTTAGGTAGAAGTCCTGGTGGAGGAAAAAGAGGGAAGGGTTGAATGAGTTGATTGATGAGGACTAGTGTTCCTCAAGCCCAATGGGAAGGATCGTCATCTAGAGTGTCTTTCGGGAAGCCAGAGCTGTCATGGAAAAGTGATATCCATACTTCATTCATTCAATTCAAGCTTATGATAGCATGTCAAACTCCTATCTGTGATTTCATGTCTCATGTTCCAGCCCCTAATTCATTTACATGCATTCATGTTTACATTGAAAAGGTTCATGTTGAGATTTTGAGAATGGTCTTTTAAAGTGTATTGTTGCATTTTTGTTGGAGGCTAACCTCTTTATGATCACTATTCTCTTGTACATTTCTTTGACATTCAGGTACGAATTTTGCGAAGGGAGAGATATTGTAACGACCACAAAAAGTGCCCAAAAATGTGCCTCCTAAATGCTCAAAATTGTAATTTCCATATATCTCAAAATTCGTGTGTTATTTTGAAAAATCGACCTCATATTCTTTTACAGAGGGTAAAATTGAGTGGGAGAAGGATCTAACCCCGATTTTAGAACAAACTATTCACAATTTCAATTATAGAAGTGAGCAATTTCTAGTGTGTGGTGTGCCTCTGTGGCTCGTCGTGCCCTAGTGTTATTTCTTTCCCAGTTTTTCAGTTCGGTCCCAGGCTTTTATGTCTTGGGCCTAAGCCTTCCCATGCATGAAAGTACCTATACATAGCATTATTTCAACCTCATATCATCTAAGACATTCCTAAATACTCTCCAAAACACTTAGACAATATTTCATCTACTAAATTCAAGTCTCAAAACTCTTCCGGATCTAAGGATTTCCTCTCAAGCTTCAAGTCTCTATCTCCAATCTTCTTCAAGGATTCTCCAAAAGCTAAGGTATGTGGGTTTCTTTGATGGGCTCCTTTCACCTATGATACCCAGGCTTCCTTTTACTCTAAATTGCATGACTTAAAGTTGATTTACTCATGGTCTCATTTATTATGAAATTCACTGCACACTATGTTGGAGTTTATGAAATTGTGATTATTGTAGCATGTTTTGAGGTATGGATCTAAGATCTATTGTGTGATTTAATGAGGGATTCTGATGTATAATGATTGAGGGTGTTACTAAGTATTGATTAATGGTTTTACATTGGATTTACTTACATGTTTTTACTCTTGAATTGCATGGTTTTACACTAACACTACACACCGGCCAAGTGTTTGATTAAATGTCCAGATTATGATTCTTGAGTTGTTGAAGGCCTAATGCTTGACATATGAGATATATGACTTTATAATGATGAAAGTATGTTGTAGATGATTTAATTTCATGATAAGATTCTATAGTGTTACATGTTGACCATAACCTTGTTGAGGGGTTGGTACCTTGACCACCTTGATGGTGGGTGTTATGTCCATTAACCTTGTTGAGGGTTTGGTGACTTGACAACTTTGATGGAGGGTGTTAAGTCCATTAACCTTGTTCAGGGGTTGGTACCTTGACCACTTTGATGGAGGGTGTTAAGTCCATTAACCTTGTAGAGGGGTTACTACCTCGATCACTACCAACGGGGTGCTAAGCCTTGGATTCCGAGTATTTGTTGCTTGGTCAATTATGATGGTCTCTTCTTATCTACGTAATATGTTCTATATAAGCATGTTTTAGTTCAAGCATCCTTCGTACATGTCATATCGCTACTATTCTATCTATTGATTATTATTATGCATTTTGACTATGTCGCATATCTATTGTTGCATTGCATCCTACATAATTAGAACATTCAAATGTACTAACGCATACTCTATGCCTACATGGTATTACCATGTAGGAACCGGAGCTCCATTTGGCCATCCTCCTCCTCCTCGTGGCTAGTTCGATTGTCTCTCAAGCTAGTTGGTGAGTCCTCCATTCCGGGGACGTTAGTCTACATTTCTTATGTTATGTATTGATACTCTCTTTTTATTGGTACTTTGACTTTGAGGGTGAGCCCGATTGCATGGTTGGCCCCCACTAAGTATCTATGTTTATAGTATTGTTAGACAAGTTGTGTATTATGCTTGAGCTTTGACTTAGCTATGCTCCCCTAGTCCCAAATGCCCTTGTTTATTCTTATCTCTGTTTGTCATTTTTAATTGCTTCCACGACCAAGGATATGTAATGATATGCTATCAGGCTTGTTTGGGGTCCCTTCGTTTTCCCTATTATCCCGTCACATCTAGGACCTAAGCTTGGGTTATGACACTAACCCAGCTTTGTCTATAGCGGAGTAGAAGAGCATTGAGAAGTTTATGAGGTTGTCTCCCCCATGATTTGATGGCACCCCTGGTGATGGAGCCTATCGTTTTCTATTAGAGTGCCAAGAATAATTGTGTAACCTAGATATTCTTATGTCGTATAGGGTTAGCTACACTTCATACCAATTCACTAGGCTCTCCAAGGAGTGATGGAAGTCAGTTGCTCATAGATCTGTTGGATCCCCATCTATGACATGGGGGTAGTTCAGTAAGATATTTTTGGAGAGGTTTGTGCAATACAACCTCTGAAATAACCGCCGCAATGAGTTTGATAGGCTACAGTACGGTTCTATCTATTTTCGACTATGAGGCTAGATTTCATACATTGTCCATATATGCCTTATCTAGCATTCTAACTGAGTTTGAGAGGATTCGACAGTTTGCTAAGGGCTTGGCAAGGTATCCTCAGGAGGCTACAACTTCTTTGATGTTGGCTAGAGGCATTTTTCTGAGTGTTGTGGATCACACTCGTATGATAGAGTGCATCAGGTATGATAAATAGGGTGGTGGCAAGAGATTCCATCAGCATGGATAGTTTAGTGTACCCCCTGTAAGGACTCGGATTGTTGTATAGCTTTAGTGACGCTTTGATATTTGGTTTCAGAATATTTTGGGCCAAGGTGACACCTTATAGAACCTCCAAGTTCAATCTAAGTTCTCTTTCAAGTCTTCAACTCAAGCTTATTTATGTTGTTTAAGGCCATCTGTCGATCTCTATCAAATAGAAAGAAGCTAAAATAGTGCAACATACTGAGATAATAGTGAGATAATATTGGAGACTTTCCTGGACTCAGAATTACTGGCATATGTTATGGGATGTATAATCATTCGAAAGTCGTGGTTGGACTCGTAGAGTCCTTCCAAACATAGCCATTTTCACCTTATCCTTGTTCCACAAAGAATCTTTACGGATCATATCTTATTTAACGAGTCGTCTAATAACTTGTAGGTCATTCTTCAAAAATCTCCAAAATTCCTTCATGCCTTGGGTACCACTCACGAATCCATATACAGGTCGTAAGGTATCCCACCGGTTATCACCTGGTCTATGGGTTACTCCAAACTTGGAACTTTTCCCCTTCCTAAAGTTCTGTGTTTAGGAACGGAAACTACAGGAGTAAATCACCCCCATAAACCAAACTACAGGTCATTTTTCAGAGAGAACTTTTTGTACTCAAGGCTCCTATATTGTGGTCGTTACAATATCTCCTCCTTGGGAACATTCATCTCTGAATGTACTTAAAGGCAGGCTCTAAATAGTAAATAAGAAGCTAAAACCCCCATATGCATGCAAAAATACAAATTAAACATCATTTCTCAAAAATTCCTAATTTTATACTTAAAACATGTCTCAAAACAGTTCATAAACATCAAAATGAGTGCACACATCATGAAAACAAAAATGCATGGAATTGGAGGTTTCTGAAAGAACTTTTTAATAACTTAGGCTTGAGTAGAGTGAAATAGATGTGGGTAATGCTTCATCAAATATGCTTTGTAGACTATGGGCTTGTGGAATACAATACAACCCGTAAATCTGTTCGTGAGGCATGCCGACCCAATTATCTTATTATGTTCAAGACTTGAATTTTAGATATTATAAATAGATTTTTTAGGTTATTTTTCAAAAGTTTTAAGCATAGTACATAGATAATTTCAAAATTAGAGGGAAAAATAGAGAGATAATTTCCAAGAATTAAGATTTATCAAATTTTACCTTGTTAGTTCTTCGTGATTTCTGCAACCCTAGTTGTGGATTTAGCTTCTCATGATTTGTGTAGATGCAAGGCTTATGAATTGGAATAACATAATAGAGATCAATTGAAGGTATAGGTGATTCTCACAACCCTCCAATATTATCTCCACTCAATCACAATATTTTTTCTCTCTAATTGTCGAGCATTATCTAAACTACCCGAACTATAGAAGGACCAACATGAATCATAGGTGGCGTGGATGGGGCAATAAAAGAAGAAACGTGTGTCATAGAGTCTGATACATCAGCAGTAGTTGGGACAGGAGGTGCTTCCTCCAATCCAGCCGATACTCTCAAGAGTAACTTTTGAACCGAGGGTGTAGTCTCTAGGGCTGACAATGGCAGAATAGGATTTGTGATGTCGCCCAAGTTACAATTCATTTTTTAGAATAAAATGGTCATTGTCAAGAAATAGAATCTAACCAAGGTTAGGGTCAAACCCAAGGGAATACGATGAATTCTATGGAGAAAATTAAAAAGCATAAGGGAGAAATTGCGAACAGCCCAAAGCCGAAAAAAACCCTACTTCGATGTGAGAAGAAAGAAACTCGAGTTCTAAGTTGGTGATCGAGTCTACTTGAATTTGTCTCCTATGAAAGGTATGCTCTGGTTCAGTAAGAAAGAGAAATTAAGCCCTAGACATGTCTAATCCTATAAGGTGATGAGTAGAGCGAGGAAAGTGGCAGATGAGTTGGATCTACCCAACAAGTTACATTTGATTCATCTGGTCTTTCATGTGTTGATGCAAATAAAATTCATAAGTTACCCAAGTTCTATAGTTCCTTTGCATGATGTGAACATTGAAGACTATTTGAGTTATGAAGAGGTACCAGTAGAAATTTTAACCGAGGCTAACTAGAATTGTCCACGAAACCACTTCACGACCTATAGAATCAACTGCGGCCCATAAAGGGTCTTATACTACATTAAAACTTAGCAACTTCTATATGTCTTCCCAAAATCAAGGGCAACCTTGGAATCCTGAAAACATAACAAAAAACACATAAAATGAACTAACATTCCATTGAGAAAGCATAAAATGCCAAGTTTGAAGCATCAAAACTACTGTATTTTGATAGCACATCAGCTCAGCATTCACGGATTATTTCCTAAATTCACGGAGTTGTTCCCTATTTGGTCTCCGCAATCATGGAGTAATTCTTATACCTCGACAGTTTTAAACTCGTAAAACACCATTTTAAATCCATTTTCAAACTTTCAATCTCTTTAAGTCGATTATAAAAAAGGTTTTTCGAAGATTTTTGTTTGGTAAGTACTTCTAACACTAAATTAATCATTTTCTATGAGTTTTATCTTGACTTTATCTTTGATTTCATGAAATTGAACACCTGAAATTTTGGATTTTTAGACTACATTTTTCAAACCTTAAATATTGATTTCCCATTCAATGCAAGCTTGATTACAATGGGATTTTCACCCATGAACACCATTTTTTGCGTAGAACTTAATTTGAAAGTTATTTTTCATATTCATGACCATTAGATTTTAGCCCTAAATTTGACCATTTTGCCCCTAAGCCTAACTTATGCCAATCTAGGTATCAAAATGCATCTCTTAATGAGTAATATCTATTATTGATAGTGGTTGATTGAATTGGGGGATCGATTTAAGGACTTAAGTTGGCTGAGAGCTTGTTTGAGTGCGGCTTTGGAATTGAGGTAGGTTCGGCTAACCTTTTGGGACTGGATTTGAGTTATTTATCATGTTCATGTGATAATTGTGAAATTTAGATGGATAATCATGCAATTGAGTTGATGTGCTGAAATAATGATGGTAAAGTGATTTTGATTGAGCCAAATTCTTATATAATTTTGATTCTATTGATGAACTAAGATGAAATGATGATGTGTTGAGGTCAAATGTGACTAATGATATTTGTGAGAGTATTTGCGACGAGTTATGTCCACTATCGTTGATTTATTGTTGTATTGTTGAGATGAGTTAGGTCCAGTATTATGGATATTCTAACTTAGGATGAGTAAGGTTCAATTTATTGAATCTCTTGACTATTGATATAATTTTGATGATCTAAAATATGACAATGGTTTGGATATTAGTTTTAACACTTGATATTATTCCTTGAGTACATATGATAATTATAAGTTTCATGCATCAGTATTCTTGTTTTAATGCAATTCTACATGTTTACATGCATATTTGGATTGCACTATTGATTTAGGTCTATAGATTGTTACTTGTATCATCCCTTAACCCGGGTAAGACGTAAGGGTATTATGATCCATATTGGTACCACCCCTTGACTTGGGCAAGAGGCAAGGGTGAAATTAATACTTCATATACCTTGACCATGCACAGGTGGCAAGGATGCAGCATCATGATATTCCTTTACCACTGGCAGGTGGCAAGGTTGTCGCATTCCGATATTACCTTGGTTATATGTGGAAAGGCCATGACACACTTGGTATTTGGATTGATGAGTTGTGCTTCAAATCCACATTATGGTTATATGTTATTTTGTCACACCCCAAAGTCCCGTTAGGGCAGACTAGCACCCGTATAAGGCTCGGGAGAACCAACCTGTGTCTATGCATTTTCTATACATACTATAAGGGGTTTGTACATTTGACATGCCTTTAAGAATATAAACAGTGATAACAAGCCAAAAGGAAATCAATATGACTAGGCCGTTGGGGCCCCAGTGTCTATAGTACGAGACATGACTTCACTTTGCTTTACATAGTCTACAAAGCCTCTAAATAAAGAAAAAAAATTTGATAAGGGTCGGGACAGGCCCCGCCTCAAAAAATTTTGCAATAAAAACATGTAAGCTCTAGACATGTACAAAGCCCCGAAGCAACCGGGAGCTTGGTGACAGCAGCTGAATATCCTGTACTTCTACTGGGAGATCTACTAACACCTGTACCTGCAGCATGAAATGCAGGTCCCCCGTAAGAGACGTCAGTACGAGATAATGTACTGACTATGTAAGGTAGGATATATTGTATATCAAGTAACAACTCAAATGAAACTGTACACTGTTGTAACATAAGAGACCACCTTTAGTTACACTGTGGGATCAAATACTTTATATTCTGTCTTTTACTTTACCTTTACTGTAAAACAAATGACCAATTGTTCAATGGAGAAACTGTATCATGTTCGTCCCTGGCTAGGTTATAGTTAACCCCTCGGGCTACCCCCCGTGATAGGATCGTCCCTGGCTAGGTGTTATCTCCACCCTCGGGATACCACCTATCAAAACTGTATACTATTTCCTTTAATTACCTTTGAGATGATTCTTTTGGTGGTCACAATATTGAAACTGTAGGACTGTATATGTAGCATATGACATGTAGATAATCAGGTAAGATAATATGACAATGAAAAAGAGTACATTACACAAATAATGAAATGCGTATGAAATGGAACAACTCATGAACTTTATCTAGTAAAAAGAACTCATGTAACTTGATATACAAGCATGTATGCAGATTTGAAAGTGACTATGTATGAAATCATATGAACATGTAAAAGAGTGGAGACATGGTTTATAGTTTTGTCGGAATTGGAAAATGCCTTTATGTACCAAGGAGAGATCTATGCTTCATGCCAAGTGATACGAAACCAAGTAACCTTACATACCTCGTTGTATGACTTGATACTATCTCGAGATAACCTTTCCTTCCTGCAAGTACTTATCTACAATTTAGTAGATGACAAAACTAATATTAATAGCCAATAGACACACCTTGGCAACCCAATTACATCACAAAACAACACACGGGAAGCAAGCATTTAATTAGCGACGTCAATGCATTTTGTCAACCTTTTCACCTATACCAGTATTTTCGAACAACCATTCTCATGTACATGTCATGTACATCTTTCTTAAGACACTTGATATTCCTACAACAGCCCACAAAGCACATCACATTACATTACATAACAATTTTACACAACTTAAAAATGGACAGCAAAACGTTACCTTCTTCGCTACATTTCGATGTCGGCAATCCCAAACCTATTCCAATGTTAACCAAACTGTTGTAGCAACATTTACACATACAAAGAGACTTGAACCAGTCCCAACATAGTAGAGAACCAGTCATTAAGGATGTCAGGCAATAGCATTCTATCCAACAATCCACAAGTTCCAATCGACATTACACTGAAGATAACACAATAAAACGTAGTTATTAAATGAAACTAAAATTAGGGCAGCAACCTTAGGGTGATAATTACAACTTAAACCATACCAAGGACATCAATTTCTCTTCATAATACCCCCACAAACCATAGAGAAGTCACTAAAACGAAAGAAAAATGTGCAGCAACTTTCAAAACAGAATCTGTCCAGATTTTCCAGCACCAATATACTAGCATATACTTCTTATTTT
>JAOTQR010093547.1:0-31717 GCA_025774065.1 Solanum ossicruentum | reverse complement strand
AGGGATATATATAGAGTTGGAACTTTCCAAAATTGCATCATAAGGGCTCCATCTTAGCCTATTGATCAATTAGGTCCGAAACTTTTCTATTTTGATCCAATTGAGGACTTCCGACTCCAATATAATTATACCCACCATATTCACTTAAAGCTCTAACCAAATACCGGAAATATACTTAAGTTTAAATTACCCGACGTCTATAGCAAAATTTCCCAATTGCATAGTTATCCTTAATTAAAATAATTACGGGGTCTAACAAGAATAGTCAAGCTTGCGCCAATATGATTATGGGAGGTATGTTCCTAGACCAACCTTTTGCATTACTAGCAGCAAGAATGGAGCAAGTGGTCAAACAAATAGAGCATTGGGACAACAAGAGCGAGGTGTGATGAAACCCTTTTGTGCGGTTAATACAAATAATGAGCAGCAAAGGTAAACAAAGAGTTCATGGAGCAACTTGCTCAGCTTCGCACAAGTATGGACTTGGTTTTAAAGAAAAATCAAGCAAGTGTCAAGGCAGTGATGCACCAACCTCCGAAGGTCCCAACTAATGATGATCCATTCTTTGATGAGGATGCTTATGCTCTAAGCAACCAAGCGACGAGTTTTCGAAACAACCCCTAATGGTCCAATTTGGATTATTGGAGGCAAGGTTCCGAGAATCAAGGTTGGAACTTCACCCGTGATAGGATGTATAGAGATAGCCAGGGTGGATACTATGAGAGAGAAAGAGAGTGCCAGATGCAGAATAGGGGAGAAGAGAGGGCTACAGTAATGGCCCTTATGTGCCACCATACAATTGTGATGCCGGAGCAAACAATTCTAGGATTGAAGAAATGTTCGAAAAATTATTAAAACGAGCTGACCATCAAGATGAGACTTTAAATGGAATGAAAGCAGATATTTCAAGTATTAACCAGAAAATAGAGTCTCACTCGATGGCTATTAAGCAACTAAAGTAACAATTCAGGCAACTTTCTTCACAATTGAATCAGCGCTAAAAGGGCACCCTACCAAGCAATACGGTTCAAAATCCTAACAATGAAGGTCATTGCAGAGCAGTGATGACTTGGAGTGGCAAAGGTGTTGTGAACCTCCTACGCAAAAGGTGGAAAATGGGAACCGCAAGAAGTGGATGAATGAAGGAACACAAACATGTAACACGAAAGAGCAACCCAAGAAGTATAAAACCTTTCCAAGGTCCCCCTCCTTTTTCTCAAAGGATTGGAAAATAAAGGACGAAGGTATGTTTGAACACTTTTTGGCAGTGTTAAAAAATTGTCAGTGGACATCCCTGTAGTTGAGGCCCTTGAGAGGATGCCAAGACATGCCAAGTGGATGAAAGACCTAGTCAAAAAGAAGTTAAATGTGAGCCAAGATCTCTCCAAAATTATTGAATGTTGTAGTGCCATCACTACAATTTCATTAGTGCAAAAGCGCGAAAACTCGGGTGCATTCAAACTAGCATTTGCTAAAGCACTATGTAGTTTGGGAGATAGCATTAACTTAATGCATCTAGCCATATTCAGAAATCCAGGTTTGGGAAGTTTTGTCCCTATGCAATTCTGATCATTTTGGGCAGACCATTCTTAGCCACAGGCCGAGCATTAGTAGACATGGAGAAGAGCCTACTCACTTTTAGGTTTCGTAAAGAAGCAGTGGTGTTTCAAGTGGGCCAGCAAGATACAATGAGTTTTGAGTTTCAAGTCATTTCAACGATCTAAATAGATGAAGACGATGAAGCAAAAATCCCGATAGAGTTGAGGCTTGGGGTTGATCCTTTGGCAGTCGTGTTATGAACTTTGATAGTGATAACATTCTTGATTATTAGGAAACAGTAAATGCTCTTGGGATGTCATTTGGGCCGAGGCAATAAGAAAGGTTGGAGTTGGACTTGTCCAACAGAAAGATGCCACCTATAAAGCCCTCTATAGAAGTACCACCAGAATTAGAGTTAAAGGGATTACCATTTCATCTGAAATATGCATACTTGGGAGAGAATAGTACATTACCTATCATCATTGCAGCAGATTTGAGTGAAGCCCAAATAGAAGCCCTAGTCTCAGTTCTCAAGCAGTACAAGATAACTATTAGGTGGACAATTGCAGATATCATTGGCATACCTCCTAGGATATGCACTCATAAGATTCATCTAGTCAAGGATTACAAACTGAGTATTGAGCATCAAAGGCGGTTGAACCCCCCAATACAATTGGTCGTGAGGAAAGAAATCATCAAGTGGTTGGATACAAGAGTAATCTACCCAATAGCTGACAGTGAGTGGGTGATCCCAGTGTAGTATGTTCCAAAGAATGGTGGTATCACAGTTATGCCTAATGAAAAGAATGAGTTGATCCCCATGAGACTAGTGACTGGGTGGAGAGTGTGCATTGATTATAGAAAAGTAAATGCTTCTATAGAAAAGGATCATTTTCCTATGCCCTTCATGGATAAGATGCTTAACAGACAGGCAAAAAAAGGATAGTATTGTTTCCTTGATGGTTTTTCTGGGTACAATCAAACTGTTATTGCACCTGAGGATCAAGAGAACAACATTCACATGCCCCTATGGTACTTTTGCATTTAAGAGAATGCCTTTTGGACTTTGTAACACTCTAGCCACATTTCAAAGATGTATTATGTCTATCTTCTCAGACATGGTTGAAAGTACTATTGAGGTATTCATGGATGACTTCAGTGTCATTGGTCAATCTTTTGAAAAATGGCTTTTACATTTGCGGGATGTCTTACAGAGGTGTGTTGAGAGTCACTTGGTGGTAAATTGCGAGAAATGTCATTTTATGGTCAAAGAAGGCATTGTACTTGGTCACAAAATTTTGGGCAAAGGAATTGAGGTAGATAAAGCAAAAATCAAGGTGATAGAGAAATTTCCACTACTACTTTTGATAAAAGGTATAAGAAGTTTCCTAGGTCACACCGGGTTTTAGCGTTATTTCATAAAGGATTTCTCCAAGATGTTGCAACCTTTGTGTAAGTTGCTAGAAAAAGATGCGAAGTTTGTATTTGATGACGCATGCATGCATGCCTTCAAAGAATTGAAAAAAAGGCTGACCACGACACCCGTTATTATTGCTCCTAATTGGTCACAACCATTTGAACTAATGTGTGATACGAGTGAGGTTGCACTTGGTGTAGTGTTGGGGCAACGTAGAGAGAGAGAGAGTCCTACATCCGATCTATTATGCCAACAAAGCACTGAATGTGACCCAGAAGAATTACACTGTGACAGAACAAGAATTGCTTGCATTGGTGTTTTCTTTTGAAAAATTCCATTCATACTTGTTGGGAGCTAAAGTGATTGTGCATACAGACCATGCGATGCTCAAATATCTGATGATAAAAAAGGATGCAAAGCCAAGATTGATTACATTGGTACTTCTCTTATAGGAATTCAATTTTGATGTGATTGATAGAAAAGGTATGGAAAATCAGGTGGCCGATCACCTTTATATGTTGGAAGATGAGGCTATGATGAAGTTTGATGATGGGCTGGACATAAATGACTCATTCCTCGATGAAAGAGTTCTGGTAGTGTCATATGATCTTATACCTTGGTTTGCAGATTATGCTAACTATTTCGTGAGTGATATAGTTCCCCCTAATTTCAACACCCATCAACGTCGCAAGTTTATGCATGATGTAAAGAAATTCTTCTGGGATGAGCCATATTTGTTTTGCATTTGTGTGGATAGGATCATCCATAAATGTGTCCCGGAGGTAGAGATGATGAGCATTCTTGAAGCATGTCACTCTTCTGTGGTGGATGATCATCATAGTGGAGTTCGAACTACTTATAATGTGTTGCAATGTGGCTACTATTGGCCCTCGATACATCAAGGAACCCATGATTATGTTAAGTCTTGTAACCATTGTCAAAGGGAGGGTGGAGTTTAGCAAAGGAATGAACTTCCTCTAAATCCTATTTTGGTCATAGAACTATTCGATGTTTGGGGCATTGATTTTATGGGACCTTCTGTTAGCTCTCATAGTATTAAATACATCCGGGTCGTGTTTGATTATGTATCCAAATGGGTGGAGGCCATAGCTTGACCAAACAATGAGGGTAAAAGTGTTATCGAATTTCTCTGAAAAAGTATATTTTCAAGGTTTGGTACACCACAAGCTATTATCAATGATGGAGGCTCTCATTTTTGCAACCAACTGTTCAAAACTCTCCTTAAAAGATATGGTGTGAAGCACCGAGTGGCAACCCTATACCATCCCCAAACTAGTGGACATGTGGCATATCAAATAGGGAAATAAAGCAAATCTTATCCAAAATGGTGAATGTGAATCGTACCGAGTTGTCAAGGAAGTTGGGTGATTCTTTATGGGCCTACTGAACTGCCTTCAAAACTCCGATCTGAATGACTCCATATCAACTGATGTTTGGGAAGGCCTGCCATTTGCCGGTTGAACTTGAACACAAGGCATTGAACAAGTTAAATCTAGATTGGCATGAAGTGGCAACCTCTAGGTTAATGCAAGTGAATAAGCTTGATGAGTTTATACTGCGAGCATATGAGAGCTCCACTTTGCACAAACAACGAATAAAAGTTCAGCATGATCGTAGAATTGAAGATCGTCAGTTTGCTCAAGGGGACATGGTATTGCTTTACAACTCCAGGTTGAGGTAGTTTCATGGAAAACTCAAATCTAACTGGATAGGGCCCTTCAGAGTAATGCGTGTCTTTAGTCATAGAGCCATTCAAATAGAAAGCAGGGATGGCAAAACTTTCAATGTCAATGGACAAATGGTCAAATGATATATGGGTGACATGGAAGAAATCAAAGCAGTGGAAGACTGGGACCTTGAAGAGGCATGAAATTAAATCTTCTTGTCATTCCGCGGCGATAAATCAGGTGCTTCTTGGGAGGTAACCCAGGGTATGCCCCTTGCATCTTCTCTTTGTGATTTTACTTTGAGGACTAAGTATCCTATTTTGGTGGGATGGTGGAAGTTATAAATTAAGATGAAGTCTGAGTAGCCTCAACTCCATAACTTCCCTTATTTTTTATCCCAAGATTTTCTTGCCGTACTTTTTTTCCTTATGGATGTTTACTTTTTTGTTGGGATGGCATGTTTAGTTTTGTAGATAATGGGTAAATTTGTAGTAGTGTTATCTATTGGCATACACATAATTTTTAGATATGTTTTTAACGTTTTGATGAAAAATTGGGTACCCTCAAAATTTTTGAGATTGTGATTATTGAGACATTCATACATTTTTGAGTATCTGACAATGATTGTTCTGATATTGTAACGGTAACCTGAGACTGAAAGCATGACCTATGAGTCTATACTTGATTGTGGATGCAATTTTCATGTGTGTTGTGAGCTTATTTTGCTGTATTTATACATCTTGTATGGACCCAAAACTTGCCTTGTTAATCTAAAGTTGGTTTGGTGATGTGGTGGATATAGAAAGGATATAAGGCCTTTGTTCTTTGAGTTAAACCACTTTTAGCCTAAATGACCTACCTGATGAGTGAGTAAATCCCTTGTCCCAAACATTTGAGCTTATCATGTACTCATTCTTTCTTGATACCTTGCTAGGTTAAACTTGTTTGATGAAATGCCTTGATATTGACCCTGGTCTATCCTTGAACATGTGAACCATGATTTAGGCCAAAGGCCTAATTTGAGGGTGGCTGCAATTGCTAGCCTTGGTTTGAGGCATAGATATTGTGTACTTCACCTGAGGCTAAAAACCTAAGTTGGGGGTGACCCTTATTATGGTAAAAGTAATTATAATAAGGTGGTTAATTGGGAAATCAAGAACGAAATGAAAAAACATGAATCAAGTGAAGAAAAAGAAAAGAAAAATGCCTAGAGTTGATAAAGAAAGAAAGCACTTTCAAAATAGGAGAGTAAGGTTGGAGTGATTAACAATAGTTAGATTATGAAGGCAGAAAGTGTTGGTAAACATAGTTCAAGGATAGCTTTCAGTCACTACTTGCCCAAAATGCCATACCAAAGCACCCTGAACTTATGTTACAAGCCTATAAGTCCTAAAGTGATCCAACTCCACTTTATTACCAAGCCAGAAGATGATTATGGAGGAAAGCCTATAGTGTTAGTCAGTATGCATTGAATTTCAATTGTGAGAGTGAGAATTCTTCCCCAGTCCCTGAATTCTAAATGCTTTTGAGTGAGTGTCAGGGACTTCTTTCTAGTGAGGGCATTTGCACTACTTGAGTAGCATAGACTATACCAACGATTTTGGATGGTTGATGCTCCTTAGCTTGTATAGTTTAATTGTTAGGTCTCTCATTATGTTCTTGTTTTCTTAATATCTTTGCAATCCTATTTTGAAAATAGTAGTTGGGTACCTGAATCAAAGGAGCTGTTGTATATGCCATTAATATAGTTGCTATGTAATTCTCTTTGTCTGCGTAAATTGAGTCATCGCTTGAGGACAAGCAACAATTCTAAGTTGAGGGTGTTGATGTGCTATCAAAACACAACACATTTGGTGCTTGAAACAAATGATTTAATGAGTTCTTAAAACTACTTTTTAGTGTTTTGATGTGCTTTTGTGTTAATCTTGCAAAAAAGTTCGATTGACATGATTTTGAAGAAAAGTTGAAGATTTTCTTGAAGGATAGGCCTTACGAGCCCACCTACGAGTCCTAGCTCACCCACGAGTCCTAGGGTGGTATTATAGCAAGAATCAGAGACCAATATTCAGAAATCTACTAAGTGGAGGTCACCCCTACGAGGCCATCATACAAGTCATAAGTCACACTATGACTCGTATAGGTGACTCATAGCAAAAATTAGAGAGCTAAGATGTTGGACCAAAAACTGAAGACCAAGACTACAAGACCAACATTCGAGTCGTAGCTCAAGCAATAACCATACCTATGGGTCTTACTAGTTTAGTCCAAGATGACAAGAACCTGATATGAGACCCCAACTACGACTCGTAGCTAATCCTACAAGTCGTACCTGCGTAACTTATAAACTGCCAACGTGAATTCTAGAGTTATCTTGTAAATACTATATATAGTTTATGTTAGGTTTTTAGCAAGGAGTTCGACCAGTATACTATTGAGAATCACATTTTGAAGCTTTTTTTAGTTTTTTAGATTAGTTTACTGTTCTCTCTTGGAAAACCCATTTTTGGGGATTGCAAATCTTGCCTTGTACTCATTATTGGTCAATCATGCTTGTGGGTTTACAATTTGTGGTGCCTATTTTCTTTGTTGGTATTGGTAAAGCTCTCAACTATGTATATGATTTGTATTCTTGTGTGTTTTGCCTTAGCCATGAGTAGCTAAACAGCCACAACTTGGTGTTATGGGAACCATGGGTAGTTGACATTGTGAAGACCTAGGTTTCTTGCATCTATGTTTGAAGTTTTGCATGTATTATCTATTTCCCTTCAATATTAATGTTGTTTGGTGGTGGCTAACACCAAACCCTACCTACTATAACGATCCCGACCAAGGGACTAACAAATAGGAAAAGGGAAGTAGATGATAGAATTTGAATGATGTGTCTCGTCTAATCAACCGAGCCTGACCAAGGGGAGGTTGACTGGGACAATAGGTAACAGTTAGTTGGCATGCCATGGTTGCCGACCAAGCACCATGGTGAAATTTGACCTTCACCTTCACAAGAGACTTGAAGAACCTAAGTTACCATCCTGCTTGTAAATCACAAACTATAGTTATGTGACCTAGGGTAATCAAGTCGACGAACCATGGATAACACAATTCCCAAGTTGTCCCTAAAATTGAGTGTTTCCTTGCATTATAGTTAGCGGTAGTTTTATTTTATTTTTGAAATTCAAAAAATCCCAAATTTAGAGATTGTAGTCATAAATACTAGAAATGATTAGTGGTAAAATTCTGTAATCAAGCCCTGTATTCCCTATGGATTCGATCCTAACCTTGCTTTGGTTAATTGCTAACAACGACCACTTTCTTATTGGACCATGAACATCAGGTCAGTGAGTCCTCTATTCTGGGAGCGTTACTTATTATCTCTTGCTATGTACTAAGACTATTTTTCCTTTGTTTATGTATTGACTATAAGGGTGAGCCTGGTTGTTGTCGAGGCCCCCGCTATTATCTATGTTGTAGAGGTGTTGTTGGACATGTTATGTATCTATGCTATGAGTCGTGACTCTCTTGTTTCTTGATGTTATGATATGGAAGTTTATCCTTAGTCCTAATTCCCTTGTTTGTGCTTATTTCTTATTGTCATTTTAATTATTTTCACGACCAAGATATGCTATGAGGCTTATTTGGGGTTCCTTTGGGTCCCCCATTCGCCGATCACGTCGAGGTGGGTTCATGACACTTGTTCAATATCATGTAATTCAACAGTAAAATTGGAGGAGTAACTTAATGCAAATCAACCCACCAACATGTAGGAAAATCCTTATGTAGGGTACCTTAAAATTCATCATAAAAGCCCATAATAGTTCATAGTTTCATACCTCAAAAACTATGTCGTCTTAATAGACAAAATCAATTCATGGTGTAAGCTTGAAATAGATAGTCCTGCATAATCAATCAATATTTCATAAAACCCAATATAATTTGTGCTCATAATTCATAATAAATGATACCTGTAGGTAATACAATTGAAAATATGCAATTTTCATGAAAAGGGAATGTTGGGCCCTATGGGTGAATGGACCCAATGGATGAAACCGACATACCTTAAACCTTGATTTCCTTGAAGTGAAGTTGACATGGTTTTAGAACTTCAAAATGAATACTTGAGTGTTGAAGTTGAGCTTGAGATCCTTAGATTTGAATGAGAAAATTGATAGAGTCTTATAGAGTTGAAAAATGGCTAAGTATGAGTGGTTTCACGCTTAAGTGGGCATAGGGCTATGACACCAATGCCCTTGGCCAAAATAGGAAAAGTAAGAAAAATATTGTACTGATTCACGTCCAGTCTATGACGCAGACCAAACACGATGGAGAAAATGTATTGCTCCACGCCCCTGGCGCATCACGGCCAGGGCGTGGATGCTCTCTGGAAATTGAAAATTAGCAAAAATTATTTTTCACTAAGAGTCCACTAAAATTCGAGTTATATCCATTTCTCACTCAATTTTTCCCCCCTAATCGAGAATTCGAAGTCAGATTTTTGATATCAAGCACGAATTTTGAGATATATGAAAATTATTATTATGGGCATTTTGAAACACATTTTCGGGGTGTTTCAATATCTCTCCCTTGGGAACATTCGTCCCCTAATGTCAAACGAAAATGCATAAGTTAAGTAATCATGATGATTTCAGCACAACATGAATGCAAAAAGTGCATTGAAATATCATTTTTCAAAAATTTAAACATGAATGTTAGAATCACCATAAACTTGTTATAATAAACATGAATGCATGCAAAATGACATAAGGGCTGAAACTTAAGACTTGAAATCATATAGGGGACTTAAATTATTACCTTCGACTTGAGTAGAGTGGAAGAGATATGGACATCTCTTTTTTCATGTCTGCCATGGCTTCCTATGTGGCACTTTCAACTTGTTTATTCCTCCAAAGGACTTTGATAGAAGCTGCATCTTTGTTTCTCTACCTCTTCACTTGTCTGTCCAAAATTTCCATCGGGACCTCCTCATAGGTTAAATTATCTTCTACAACACCCACAACATCCAAGGGTACTATAGCACTTAGGTCACCCACACACTTTCTCAACATGGACACATGGAAGACCGAATGAACCATATTCATGTCCATAGGCAACTCCAACTCATATGCAACCTTACCCACTCTCCTCAAAACCTTATAAGGACCCATAGACCTTGGAAATAATTTCCCTTTCTTGCCAAATCGGGCCACACCCTTCATGGGTAAGACTTTCATGTAAACCCAATCACCAACCTTAAACTCAAGATCTCTTCTCCACACATTGGAGTAGGACTTTTGTCTACTTTGGGCTATTTTCAACTTCTCCTTTATCAAACTCACCTTATCCAAGGCCTCCATGACAAAATCCTTACCTAGCAAAGCCATCTCCCCAACTTCAAACCACCCAACCGAGGATCTACAATGCCTACCATATAAAGCTTCAAAAGGAGCCATACCAATGCTTGAGTGGTAGCTATTTTTTCAAGCAAAATCGATAAGTGGAAGATGCTTGTTCCAACTATCCTTAAGCTCTAAAAAATAAGCTCTAAGCATATCCTCAAGAGTTTGGATAGTTCTCTTGGCTTGACCATCTTTTTGAGGATGAAAAGTTGTGCTAAGCTTAACCTTGGTACCAAGGCCTCTTTGGCAAGATCTCCAAAAGTGAAAAGTCAATTGATCACTATGATCCGAAATGATAGACAAGTGAAATGCCCCTAATAAGTGGAAAAAAATATACCTTAGAAGTACCCATATTTGTAATTTTCATATATCTCAAAATTCATTCGTGATATCCAAGTCCGACTTCATATTAGTAATCAGGAGGAAAATTTTAGTGGGAAATAGGTATAAACCAATTTTAGAGCAACCATAAAAAAATTTCATTTTCCAAAAGTTACGCAAAATAGAGAGGATCCGTGTCCCTCGCACGACGTGGCTAGGGCGTGGACCAGTGTTATTTTGTGCTTTCATTTACTATTCGGCCTAAGGCTTTGGGCCTTGGGCCTAATCCCTCCTACGCGTAAAAACACCTATACTCAGTCATTTTCAACCCCATATTACTCAACACATTTCCAAAAACCTCTCTAACAATTAGCTAAATATTTCATCAAAATTCAAATATCCCAAACTCAATTCCGGATCTTAAGAATTTCATTCAAGCTTTAAGTTCTCATTCAAATCTTCATCATGGAAATTTCCAAAGTTAAGGTATGTGGGTTTCAACCATTGGGTCCTTCCTCCCATGGTCTCCAACCTTCTTTTTCATGTAAATTGCATGTTTTCAAGTTGGTTATCTATAGGTATCTTCTATTATGAAATTTGAATATAAACTATATTGGGGTTTCATAGAATATTGATTTTTGAAGCATGTTTTGAGCTATGAATCTATGACCAATTATGAGATTTGATGAGGGTTTTCAATATATCTTGCATGAGGGTATTATGAAGTGTTAGTGGGTCGATTTACATTGAGTTTTCTCGCGTGATTTTACTCTTGAATTGCATGATTTTGAACTAGCATTGCACACCCATCAAGTGTTTGATAAAATGCCTTTTCTAAGGATTCTTAAAGTTATTAATAATTTATTGTATGATTTATGAGTCAATTGACTTTATGGTGACTTTAAACTGTCAAAAGATGTATTGAATACATGAAAATGTCTATGATGCTGTAAATGCCAAATTAAGCCCTCTTTCCAAAGCTGCTACCTCTTGTGAGTGTTTTGATATTAATGCAAGGGTAATGTTTGATGATGATCTATTCTTATGTTTTGAAGTTATACTCACCATTAGAGGTCAAAGATGTTTTAGAGCTACTCATGTCATGTCTCTATGTTTATTGCAAGTTATTAAAGTATGATTATTATAAGTATTCCATGAGATTAGGCTGTGCACCGATGGATGGAGGATTGATCTCTTTCCTTGAACTATGTGCCAACATAGGATTATATTATACCCTTGATATACTACTGGATCCATTTAGTGCATACTCTCTTGAGTTTCTTCTCGAAATGGGTCATGTTCCTGTAAGGTGAAGCTTCCTATGAAATTCTTTCCAAAATGGGTCATGTTCCCATAAGAAGGGTTACTTTATTCGAAATGGATCATGTTCCCATAAGGTAAAGTATGGGTTTACTTGGCAAGTAGACCACCTCTTTACCAAGTAATCGTCGGGATTCCAAGTTGTAGCTCGCTTGGTTTTATTCTATGTCAGTTGAGGTCTCTTAAGACACTTATGCATTATGATCTATACAAGTTGAATGAAGTATAAGCATGTTTTACTTCAAGCATTAATCATGCATGTCATATTGTTATCTTACTTATCTATTGCTTATGGCTATGCATTTTGACTATATTTCCTATGTCTTGTTGCATTGTATCCTACATACTTAGTACATTCAAACGTACCAATGTATACTCTATGCCTACATGATGGTATCATGTAGGAATCGAAGCTCCTTACAATCATCCTCCACATGGCTAGATTTGACATCTTATAAGATAAGCTTTGGTGACTCCTCAAGTTCGGGGACACTAGCTATGCTACTCATGCTTTAGTTTACTCTTGATGGTAAACTTGGATAATATGAGGGTGAGCCCGAAAAATGTCTTGGCTCCCGCCCAATCTAGGCTAGAGGTATTGTTCGAGACAAGTGATGTAATTATACTATGTTCTTGACTCTTGACTCTTCTAAGTTTGTGTTATCAAAGACTTCCCTTGGTCCCTCATTCCCTATTTAAATCTCTTATTGATATTATTTTTCTTCTGCGACAGAGGATGTGTGATTGATATGCTAGGAGGCTTGTTTGGGGTCCCTTCAGGTTCCCCATTTGTCGTGTCATATCTATGTCCTAGGCTTGGGCCTTGACAACAAGTACACCCCATGCTATCTAACTAACTCATGGATGTACAACTTGGCATAATCTTTGGTATCATAAGTGGTTTTGACCAGTAAAAAGTGATCCAACTTTTTCATTCTATCCACAACAACCGAAATAGAGTCAAAGTGTTTCCTAGTCTTAGGCAACTCAACTATAAAATCCATGTTGACCTCTTCCCATTTCCGAGTAGGAATCATTATGCCTTGCTAGGCCACCCAAACCTTGATGTTTGGCTTTCACTTGTTGGCAATTATGACATCCGGATATAAACTTGGCAATATCTCTCTTCATACCACCCCACCAGTACACCTCCCTCATGTCTCTATACATTTTGTAGAACCGGCGTAAATAGAATAGGATGAATTATGGGTCTCCTTCAAGATCAACTCCTTTAAGTCATCAATATTAGGAACACACAATCTACCTTGGTACCTACCGACACCATCTCCCCTCTTGGGAGAAATCCTCCACTTTTTTCACCAATGCCTTCAACTCTAACAGTGCGGGGTCAAGATCTTTTTTTAACTTTACCTCTTCAATCAAAGAGGATATAGAATCATCAACAATCACTACACCACCATTTCAAATTCATCCAACCTAACCCCCAATCTAGCCAATCGGTGAACTTCTCTAGCCACCTCTTTGCTACCATCATCAATATGAGCTAACTACCCATGAACAATCTACTTAGAGCATCAACCACAACATTAGCTTTGCCGGGATAATAATGCACACTCATATCATAATCTTTAAGGAGCTCCAACTGCCTTCTTTGTCTCAAGTTAAGATCTTTTTGGGTGAACATGTATTGGAGACTCTTGTGGTTGGTTAACACATCAACATGAATCCAATACAAGTAATGATGCCAAATTTTCAAAGCAAACACCATGGCCATCAACTGAAGATCATAGGTGGGATAATTTTTCTCATGCACCTTAAGTTGTTTAGAGGCATACACTATCACCTTGCCATTTTGCATCAAAATAGATCACAAACCAATTTTTGATGCATCACAATATACCACAAATCCTTCCAACTCTTCCAGTAGAGCTAAGATAGGAGTAGAGACAAACTTATCTTTCAAGGTTTAGAAACTCTTTTCACATTCATTAGTCTACAAGAATTTTCCCTTCTTTTGGGTCAACTTGGTCATAGGAGAAGTAGTAGAAGGAAAACCTTTCATAACCCTCCGGCAGTAACTCGCCAAACCCAAGAAACTCCTAATATCCGATGGAGTCAAGGGTCTAGGCCAACTTCTAAACACCTCCATCTTCTTAGGATCCACCTTAATGCCATCACCCGACACATAAGGCCTAGAAAAGCAACCTCTTTCAACTTGGGTTAGATACCCTATCATCTGTAGTCCTCTTTTTAGAAGTATTGGAAGACCTTTGTGCTTGTAACTTATGGCCTTGAGGAAACCGGCCACTCTTGGAACCATGGAAACCACCTTCAAAATGAGCCCTCTTGGCCTTACCACTTCTTCTTTTTCTAAGCTTTTCCCCCTCCACTTGCTCGACATAAGTCATGAGCTGAGACAAATCTATATCACTCGCTAGCATGGCGGTATGACACTACTCATTAACCAAGTCGGACACCATCGATACAAACTTATTTATTCTAGCTCTAGGGGCAGCCACCAAATGTGGATCATACTTGGCGAGCTTATTGAACTTGAGGGCATACTCCCTCACACTCATGGAAACTTGCTTAAGGTTTATAAACTCCATCATTTTAGCCTCCCTTAGCTTGATAGGAAAGAACCGGTTGAGGAAAGCGACTTTGAACTCTTCCAAGGAATAGCATCATCATCTCTCCTCTCCAATTTCCATTGTGTGAACCAAATTTGGGCCACATCTTTGAGTTGGTAGGCTAGTAACTCCATCTTTTCTTCCGAGTTGACCCCCATGATAGATAGCACCTTATACACCTTATCAATGAACGCTTCTGGATCCTCTCTCAGTTTTGATCCATGGAATTCCAGTAGGTTCATTCTCGTGAAATCCCTCACCATAGAGGTGAGAACTGGAGCATGAGGGGTTTGTGCCACTTGGTTCATTTGGTTGTTCATAGCATGAGCCAACATTGTGATAGCATCTCAGAACTCTTCTTGTGTTACCCGTCCTTCTTGAGGAGCTTGAGGAGTGGGAGGGGCCAATTGCTCCTCGAAAGTATGGGCTCTCCCTAGTCTTCCCCTTGGAATCAGCATTATCTAGAATGAAACAAGAGTATTCATTAGGGGAAAAGCCTTATAGTTACACCTGAAGCATATATAGACCTTGAAGAAGTGAAACATTTCCTAAAATGCCTCATAGCCTCCCATTTGTAGTTGTAGCGCACTTCATAATCATGAATATGACTCTAATCGATGTGTGTGTTGGATTTCTAATGATCATTAACAACCTAGTGCTCTGATACCAAGTTTATCATGATCAAAACCTAGTTCCTAGACATGACATGGCGAATAGGAATACAAAGGGACCCCAAACAAGCCTCTTAGCATACCAATCACACATCCTTGGCCGCGGAAGCAAAATAAACAACAACAAGAGATATAATAATAAGGGAAGTGGGTCTAAGGGATATCTTGACATTCATAAAAGCATAAAAGAGTCAAGCTCATAGCATAAGTACATCATAATATCCAACAATACCTCTAACATGGAATGGAGCGGGGGCCAACATGCTTTTCAGGCTCACCCTTATAATAACAAGTATTCAAGAAAGTAAAGTTTCAAAATAGCAAGAGTAATGTAGATAGTGTCCTTGGACTTGAGGACTCACCAAAGCTTATCTCCGAAGTATCGACTAGCCATGTAAAGGATGATCAAAAGGAGCTCTGGTCCCTACCTGATAATATCATATAGGCATAGAGTGTACATTAGCATATTTGAATGTACTAAATATGCGGGATGCAATGCAACAAGACATAAGCTTATATAATCATGATACATAATCATAAACAATGGGCATATAATCTCAATATGGCATGCATGATTAATGCTCGTACGAAAACATACTTATAGATCATTTATCTTGCATAATGTATATATCATACATGTGTTGGAACCAACCTCAACTAACATATACCAAGTAGTTACAACTTGGAATCCAAAGCATGACACCCTCTACGTCAGGTGGACATCTATGACACCACCCCTCCCCCGGCTAGGAGTGATCTACTTGCCAAGGAAAATCAAACATAATAACATGACTACATGGATCCACTAGTATAGCAATTGTAATAGTCATAATCCTATGGTGGGACATAGTTTAGAGACTAAAGACATTATATAAATACCCCTTGAGTCGATCCCCCATCTTAAGCCTCAATTGGTGCCAAGTCAAATCCCACGAAATACTTGAAATAATCATCACTTGTATAACTTTTAAGAAACAAGGAAACATGATATGAGTAGCTCTTAAAACATGTTTGACCTCTAGTAGTAAGCCTAACTTGAACATGAGAGCAGATCATAATCATGAATTCAATACATACTTGAAAGCCCTTAATCATCATGAAGTCACTTGACTTGTAAATCATGAAATAGATCATCAAAAACTTGAGAATTCTTGACTTGACGTTTTATCAAAAACATGGTGGTTTCATGATACTTGTTCAAAATCATGCAATTCGAGAGTGAAATAGGATGGGTAAACTTAATGCAAATCAACCCACCAACATATAGTAAAACCCTCATGTAGGGTACCTTGAAATCTATCACAAAAACTCATAATAGTTCATAGTTTCATAGCTCAGAACATGCATAGTCTCAACAGACAAAATCAATTCATGTTATAAGCTTGAAATAAATATTCATGTATGATCAATCAGTATTTCATAAAACTCTGACATAATTTGTGCTTATAAATCATAATAAAAGATATCCATAGTTAATACAACTTGAATACATGCAATTTTCATGAAAAGGGAATTTTGGGCTCCATGGGTGAAAGGACCTAATGGATGAAACACACATACCTTAAACCTTGATTTTCTTGAAGTGATCATGAAGTGGTTTTAGAGCTTGAAATGAATCCTTGAGTTTTGAATTTGAGCTTATATTTGAATGAGAGAATTGGTAGATTCTTAGAGGGGTTTGAGAGAGGGTTTTGTGAGTTATAGAGTGGAAAAATGGCTAAGTATAGGTGATTTCACGCTTATGTGGGCATAGGGGTACGACCCTAGTGCCCTTAGCAAAAATAGTAAATGTAAGGAAAACACAGTTTGCAACATGAACCAAACACGAAGGAGAAAATGTACTGCTCCGCGCCCCTGGCACGTCGTGGCCAAGGCGTGGATTCTCTATGGAAGAAAAAAATTAGCAAAAATTATTTTTCGCTATTGTCCTCTAAAATCCAGGTTATACCCACTCCCTACTCAATTTTTCCCATGATCGAGAATATGAAATTGGATTTTCGATATCACGTACATATTTAAAGATATATAAAAATTACAATTATGGGCATTCCGAAGCACATTATTGGGGCGTTTCAGATAAAATTCCATATCACATACTCAAAACTCCATTGATGAACCTTAGAGAAGAATGAAGAAAAGTAGAGAGAATTTTATTGATAACTGCAGTATGAAATCTATTACAATGAGGCCCTCTATATTAGATTTTATAGGTTGAGGAGTAAAATACCTAACTAGATTCTAGAAGTTTTTTGACAGCTTATCATATTCAACTAATCCTTAATTCTCAATTGACTAGTAGCTATATGTAACTAACTTCAACTAACAAAGTAAGTAATGGAATAGTAAAATAGTAACTAATGAAACAGTAACTTGTAAATTTGTTAACATGCCCCCTCAAGCTGAACGGTGCAAAATGTTACGCACACCAAGCTTGCTTAAGAGATGCAAGTGTTGGGATTGTCCCAAACCCTTAGTTAGCAAATTAGCAACTTGTTGTTGAGCATGCACATAAAAAACCTCAATCAACCCAGCTTTGATCTTGTCTCTAAAGAAATGGCAATCTATCTCTATATTTTTGGTTCTCTAATGGAAGACTAGATTGGCTGCTAATTGAATGGAATATTTTCTATCACTCAAGATGGTGATAGGCATTTTAATTGGAACACTCAACTAAGTAAACAAACCTAGCAACCAAGTTACTTCAGCTGCTGTAGATGCCATGCTCCTATACTTAGCTTCAGCTGAGCTTCTAGAAATAGTCTTTTGTTTTGTAGACATCCATGAGGTTAGAGATTCTCCAAACTTGCCACATACCCTGTGATGGATCTTTTGGTCTTAGGACAAGCAGCCCAGTTTGAGTCACACCAACAAGTCAACGTGGTGGCAGGTGTAGCCTTCCACCAAATACCTTGACCTATTTTTCCCTTAAAATATCTGACCAATCTAGTAGCTTCTTGCTAATGAGACTTCTATGGGGTTTGCATGAATTGACTAAGAGTTTGTACAACATGACTAATATTTTTTCATGTAATGGTAACGTCCAACATGTTGCCAATCAATTTCTTATTGGAAGTAACATCATGTAATGTAATATCACTAGTCAAACCAGAAACTTTGTAATCTATTGATGTTGACTTCAAATTGCACTCCAAAGGAGTAGAGACATGCTTTGCACCACTAAAACTTGCACCATGGATGAGTTCTAGGATATATTTCCTCTAATTCAAGATCACACCCTCACTAGACCTCAAAACTTAAATGCCTAAGAAATACTTGAGTTGGCCTAAAACTTTGAGCTAGAATTGTTGATGTAGAGCTTCCTTAGCTGCAGTAATCAACTGGTCATTACTATCGGTAATGAGAAGTTCGTCGACACAGGCCCAACACAATTATTATATCTGTATCTTTATTCAAAGTGAACAAGGAGTAATCATGTGAACTCTTGGTGAAACCAGCAGTTAATGAAGAAGGAGTAAGTTTTATGTTCGATTGCCTGCAAGCTTTCTTGAAGTCATACAGTGACTTGAGCAATTTGCGGACTTTGACCTCTCCTGGTGGCTTAAAACCTTCGGGAATTTTCATATATACCTCCTTATCCAAATCTGCTTGAAGGAACATATTATAGACATCCATTTCAAATAAATTCCAACACTTAGACACAACCAGAGCAATAACACTTCTCATTATTGCCATCTTAGCAACATGTTAAAACGTATCATGATAATGTAAACCTTTTTGCTAACTATAACCTTTGGCTACTAACCTTGCTTTATACCTCTCTATTGAAAGTGCACGGGGGGGGGGGGGGGGGGGGGGGGGGGGAATTGAATGTTTTTCCTTTTTTTGTTTTTTTGTTTGGTCGTTTTTGGTTGTGTGCTTGTTCTGTTTGTCGTGCGTGGTGGGGGGGGGGGGGGGGTGGGGGGGGGGGGGGGGGGGGGGGGGGGGGGAGGAGGGTGAATTGAATTTTGTTCCTTTTATTTAAGTAAAGTTGTTAGTTAATTAGTCAGCTAATTTAAGTGATAGTTGACTAAACACAATAAAATACTTTGAAGAAACTAAAGGTATAAGAAGAAAACCAACACCAGATATTTATATATGTTCGGATTCAATGTGAACCCTACGTCCAGTGCCCATAGGTTGCAAGGATATCTTTTCGAGCCTTGAAAGTGGTGGTTACAAAAAATTTAAAACTTAAACTACTACTCTCAATATTTTTTTATTTTTTTTCTTTTGATACAGTCCTCTCTTTAAAATTTTTCTTTTTTTCTCTCTTTTTTTAACACTAAAGATTATAATGAATTTCTTAAATATGAAGAGCTATAAAGATGATCTTGAAGGCAGTAGGCTTGTATAAGTCTTTGAGATTTCTAAATGCCTCATTTTGTATACAAAAATGGCATCCCAAGGGAATTGATCCTTTGAATTAGGCAATATGGACTCCTTCTTCCAAGGATAAAGGCAAGGAATCTATGGAAGGCCAAGTCAGATCACCGCCTAACTGATTTTCTTGTCAGCAACTGATAGATCTTCTAGATCCATCCTTTAGTTGATTGATCTTCTTGATTTGTGTTGCTTTATTTATTTTCTTGATTGTACTTACATGCTTGATTTATTGCTCCAGTTTTGGTAAATTTGATGCTCCTTGATTGATTCTCTTGATTTGTGACAATCTTCTTATTTATTTGGTTTCCTTTCCTTCGTGCCACTGGATCTTCTTTCAATATTGAGCTTTTTATATTTCCAGCTAGATTTTTCATGACAGATTACTCCATGATATATCTTAGCCAGATTGTTTCCTTTTTGATGCTTTCTTACAATTTATCATTAATCAAAACATTTTAGCACTAACAATCTCCTCCTTTTTTATGATAACAAGATTAGTATAGATGTTGTTAACTTCCCTTTGTGTGCAGTCGACTTCTAGTTTCTCTCACCCTAAATTCTTGCATAGTAGTCGACTGATTGACTATTCTATTCTCTCCCCTTTTGACATCAACAAAAAAGGAAACAATAGAGAGAAACAACATACAGTGTAGTAATATAAAATACTAACATAATACCAACAAAATATGCAGTCCAGAAAATACAAAACAGTTTTAAGAAAATAAAAGGTTACAATACACACAAAAATATAGTCAGGCACGAGGGCAAAGAAAGTAAGAGATAGTATTGGCAGTGGCAATCTTCATATTCTTGAGCATATTTGTCAGTATGATAGCCATGGCATCATAGTTGTTTTGATCTTTTGAGAACCTTGATAGCTTCCTTGATGATTTGGATGAGTTGCAGATGAATTTTCTCCACACCAGTTCTAGTTTATTTGGTGACATCCTTGACTTTGTTCACTAATTTAGTGATGACTTCGATCTTGAAGTGACAGGACATGAGTAGGTCTTGCAGGATCCCAAACTTAGCATCCATGCTTAAGACTTTGCACTCAATTCTTCAACCACTTTCAAATCAAGATGAGTAGGAGGAACGGGTTCACAAGGAGAGTTGTTACCAGGTAGCTCATCATTAGGACCAGAAGAAGGCTCAGATTTGAGAGACTAGGAATTATTGGAGAGGATGTAGCCCATGATACTAAAGGCTTTGGAGTTGTAACATTGCTTAACAATGAGTGGAGGGATTCGGGGAGACATACATTATTTGCCTCGAGAATCTTTGAACATCCCATAAGGGAGACTCAGAGAGTCCAGATTAGCATCATCCATATGAAGAAGAATGTAGATGAGAGTTTGATTCTTTTCTTGGATAGAAGGCAGTAAGTGAAAAAAGTATCCTGAATAGAGAGGGTGTATAGAGATCGAGCATGTGAAATAATGGTAGTTTACACAATATGAGCGAGAATCCTAGCTTTAAAGGAAACATCCTTTGGGCCTAGGTTTGATGGACAAGAACTAGAAAGGGGGAACAAAAGATCTTTCGTTACTTCTTTAAAAGTGACATCAAAGTCGGAAGGCCATGATGTTTTGACTAGGGAAGAAAACCCAGAACAATGGATATCAAAAATTTCATCAAACATATCCGGGTTAAGAAAAATCCTTTTCCCTAGAACTAGGGTTTTAATTTCACTAGGAACAGAGGAACGGAGGTGGGCATAGAAGAGTCTTACCAGTGTTTCATAAATGATATTTGGAGGGGATGAAAAAATTCTCTCTCATCCTTGAAACTAAAAAATTCTTTGATAGGGCACTAATAATCAGCAAAAGGTCCAAGTCCATAATTCATCCAAGCATAATGGTCTTTGATTTGAGTGATTGAAACATAGATTCATTCTAAGGGCTCCATAAATCTTCCTTGAAATCAAGAGAACTTTCAATATCCAACTTGCGCTTCTTCGTAGTATTACTAGAAGGATGAGAGGGGACAAAGCATTTCAGGGATGAGAGAGGAGAATCAGAAGAGACAGGAGAAGAGGAAGAGAAAGAATTTTCAAAGTATACTGGAACTAGGGATTGCGTCAAGCCCTTTCCCTTATTCCTAGTACTCTTATGAGGAGGCATTTTGCGGAGTGAGAGGATGAATGAGGAAGAAGGAATTTTGGAAGATAAAGAAAATTAAAGAGAGATTTAAAGAAAAGGAACAAAAGACAAAGAGAAAATGTGATGGGAACGAAGTACCAAGGTGGGAATAGGAAGAGACGCAGACTGAGACATATGGAAAGACATGAGATTCAACCATCAAAAGTAATAATTACACTCACTTAATGCAAGGTAACCATTTAAGGTAAATAAATCAATTAATGCAGTAAAAGAATATTTGAAAGTATTTTGGAATAATATTTAAGGCATTTCTAAGTGCACAAAATCTTTCCTCAAGCAGGGTTTTGTAAAAATATCAGCTAGTTGATTTATATTTATGAAAACAATTTCAATATTACCATTCAATACATGATCTCTGATAAAAAGATGCTTAATATCAATATGCTTAGCTCTAGAACGATGCATGGGATTTTTAATTAAACAAATAGCATTGGAATTATCACATAAAATTTGAGCAGGTTTAGCAAAAATATTAAAATCACTCAATTGTTGAATCCAAAGAATCTAAGTACAACATAATCCGATGGCTACATATTCTTCAGTGGTGGTGATGGATACGCAATTTTTTCTTCTTCCTATTCCAAGAGATTAAGGAGCCTCCAAGAAATTGACTAGAACTTTTGGTGCTTTTTCTATCAACTTTATCACCTACATAATCAGCATCAAAAAAATCCACGAAGGTTAAAAAGTAAATGATTTCTCATACCATAGACCATAAGTGATAGTTCACACCAAATAATGAAAGATTCTTTTTGCTGGAGTTAAATGGGATTCTTTGGGAGCAGTTTGAAATCTGGCAGATTTGCACAAACTAAACATGATATCAGGTCTACTAGCAGTGAGATAAAAAAGATATCCAATGATACCTCTATACTTGGTTTCATCAATGTTCTTACCATTTGGATTGAGGTACAGGTTGCAGGAAGGACTCATGGGTGTGCTAATGGACTTGGCATTCTCCATTCTAAATTTTTGAATCAATTCTTTAACATACTTACTTTGACAGAAGAATATTCCTCAATCAGTTTGGAAAATTTGAAGACCTATGAAGAAGGTTAACTCACCCATTAAACTCATCTCAAATTAACTTTGCATAAGATTGGCAGAGTCCTTGCACAAATCATTGTTGGTAATTCCAAAGATAATATCACCAACATAAGTTTGAATAATGATATTGTCAGAGGATGCTTTTTTAATAAAAAGAGTGGTGTCAAATCTGCCTCTAGGAAATCCATGATTTAGTAAAAATTTTCTCAGTCGATCATACCAAACTCTAGGAGCTTATTTAAGACCATATAGAGCTTTACACAGTTTAAGAACATGATGAGGGAATTCAGGATGTTCAAAGCCGAGGGTTTTTTTTTACAAAAACTTCTTCCTCAGTAAAATCCATCCAAAAAAGAATTTTTAACATTTATTTAAATAGTTTAAAACCTTTAAAAGCAACATATTCTTAGAGAGTGCGACTAGATTCTAACCTTGCTACAGGAGCAAAAGTCTCATCGTAGTCGACTTCCTCTTATTGAGGGTAACCTAGTACAACTAGTCTGTCTTTGTTTCTAATAACTTTACCATCTTCATTAAACTTATTTCTAAAACCCATTTGGTGCTAATGATTGAGGTATTTTTTGGTTTGTGAACCAATGTCCAGACATGATTTTTCTCAAATTGATCAAGTTTGTCCTTTAGGATGTTAACCCACTCATTGTCCTTGAAAGCTTCTTCAACTTTCTTAGGTTTAAGTTGAGATATCAGTGCTATGTTAGCACTTTTCTTACTTGAAGCTCTAGGTCTCATTCCATCGTTTACATTTCTAATTATGAATTTCTTTGGGTAATCAGATTCTCTCCTTCATTCATTTCAAACTATTTCTTTTGCCAGATGAGTTTCATTTTCATTAGTTAACTAACTTCTTTCTACAACTTCTTCGGAAGAGATAACTGCACTTTGAGATTTAATAATTTTTTCATTGACAAAGATGCATTTTTTCTCAGAAGATTGATTAGATTCATCAAAAACAATGTGAACAGACTCTTCTATGGAAGATGTACGCTTATTATAAACTCTGCAAGATCTACTAAAATTTGAGTGGCTAAGAAAAATACCTTCATCTCTATGCATATCATATTAGCTCAAATTTTCCTTACCATTGTTGTGGATGAAGAATTTGCACCTAAAGTGATGAAAGTAACTAATATTTGGCTGAAGCAGTAAGCACTGCATGGCTTCTTTAAGCTATCATCTTTATTAGCTAAAAACATTACCAAAGTAAAACGAGAATAATCATCAACAATGACAAAGGCAGACTTTTATCCTTCAATACTAGTTGTTCTAGTAGGACCAAAAAGGTCCATGTGAAGGAGCTGCAAAGGTTTTGTAGTAGATACAATATCTTTGGTTAGAAAGGAGTTTCTAGTTTTCTTACTGAGTTGACATGCGTCACAGATGTGATCCTTGACATAGTCAATCTTTGCTAGATCAATAACTAAATCAAGTCGAGCAAGCTTTTCAATGAGTCTCATGCTAGCATATCCCAACATCCTATGCCAGATCCATGGATCTTTTGGCATTAAGGCTAGACAGATGTGCTTAGTAGATCCTTTGATGGAATCAAGGATATACACATTTTTATGTCTTCTTCCACGAAGAATTTCTTTTCCATGTTGTCTTCAATGATGCATCCATTGTTTTTGAATCTTACTTCCAGATCAAAGTCACATGGTTGACTGATACTCGGCAGGTTGAACTTTAGTCCTTTCTGAAGATAAATATTTGTGATGTTACAAGAATCATTGAATGAGATAGTACCAATACCAATTACAGTTCCAGTGGAGTTGTCTCCCAAATGAATTTTTCTGCCCTTCAACAGATTTAAATAGAGATTTATTGACCATCATGTGATTTAAACACACACTATCAAGATACCATTTCCCATTGGATTTAGTGTGATATTCCTGCAAAACAAGATCAATTTTGATTTTTAGGCACCCAAATATTTTTGGGTCCTTTTTGGTTAACAGTACCTTTAACTTTCCAGATTATGTTAGATGGCTTTGAGTGACGAAATCGGCATCTGAAGTAGGTGTGACCCATATTTCCATAATAATGACAAGATATTTTATTAGACTGATCGGAACCAGATTACTAAAAACTTCACTTTGAGAATTAGTCATCTTGAGAGATCTATTGGGGCTAAAATATTTTTGAACATTTTTCGAATGATTTTTAAGTTGATAATTCTCTTCATCAAGTAATCCCTTTCAATGGCGCAAATATCAAGTTTGATTGCTAAAACATTTTTCTCATCTTAAATGGATCTAAGATTATCAAAGGAATTTTTAAGTCTGTAATGACTCTATCTAGAAGTGCCCTCATAACAAAACAATTTTTGTAAAAGCCATTATTCACCTGGATACTTTCACCTATTGCCATGAAGTAGACATTTGCAGTGTCTTCATGATCATATTCAGATGTATCTTCATTGCTCCAATCGCTATACAGTTTTGTTTTTTTGAATTGTCCTTGAGGGTGCCTTTTTTTGGCTTTAGGATATTCTGTTGTAATGTGTCCAAACTTACCACATTCATAGTACTTGTCATCATTCTTGTTGTAGTTAGTAATCTGCTTGTTTTTATGATAGTTTTTTCATACCTCTCTTTTGGTTTCTTTTGTGCTTGAAGGTTTCCATCACTAATTTTGTAATCACTTCAGTCTCATCTTCATTTAGATCTACACCATCTTGATTTTCATCAGTGGCTTTGAATGCAACAGATTTTTTGTTGTCATCCTCCTTTCCATTTTTATTTAGCTATGTTTTCTCAAAAGCAATCAAATTACCTCTGAATTCATTATAAGTGAGGCTTTTAAGATCTATGCTTTCAAGAGCCATAACTTTACCATGCCATTAAGGGGAAGACTTTTGAGGATCATTCTAACATGCTTAATAAGTGGATATTCTTTGCCCGTAACTTTGAGTTCGCCAATGATTTTGCTGAGATATGCAAACATACTTTCCATGGATTCACCTTCCTTCATTTAGAACAATTCATATTCATAGACTAGTAGACTAATGATTATTTCCTTGACTTTGTCAGTTCCTTCATATGTGACTTTTAATTTTTCCCATATTTCATTGGCGGTTTCACAACTAGAAATCTTTTCATATTCTACTCCACTGATAGCATTGTAGAGCGCATTCTTAGCTCTGGAGTTGATTTGAATAACTTACATTTGCTCATTTGTGTAGTTCTCCAAACAGGGTATGACTGGTGCTTGGCTGCCTGTAGTGTTTGACCTTCAGTTGTTGGTTTAGTCACAGGAATGAGAATGTCACCTAATTTGATAACTCTTCAGAAATTCACATCATAGGATTTTATGAATTTTTCCATTATTATCTTCTAGTGCGAGAAGTGTTTCCAATTGAAGTAGGGAGGTATGGTTTGAAAAGTTTCCTGTTGAAATAAGGCTCCAATTGTTTGTTGTTTATTTGTCATGATCTTTTTTCACCTATGGTTAGACAGAAAAAATAGTGAGACCAGACTCTGATACCAACTGAAAGTGCAAGTGGGGGGTGGTGAATTGAATTTTCTTTCTTTTATTTAAGTAAAACTATTAGGCAATTAGTCAACTAACTTAAATGATAGTCGACTAAACACAATAAAACAGTTTGCAGAAATTAAAAAGCGTAAAAGGAAAATCAACACCAAATATTTATACTGGTTTGCATTCAAAGTGAACCATACGTCCATTTCCTTAAGTTGCAAGGAGATATCTTCAAGCCTTAAAAGTGGTGGTTACAAGAAATGTAAAACTTAAACTGCTATTTCAATATTTTTCTTATTTTCATTTTCTTTTAATACAATCTTCTATTTCAAATTTTTCTTCTTTTCTCTCTCTTTTTTTTTCACAGTAAAAACTAAAGATTGTAAAAAATTTCTAAAAGATGAAGAGTTTGGAAGATGATCTTGAAGGCAGTAGGCTTGTATGAGTCTTGGAGATTTTTGGATGCCTCATTTTATATGAAGAGGTGGAATCACAAGGGAATTGATCCTTTGAATTAGGCAACGTAGATTCTTTTTTCCAATGATAAGGGCAAGGCTTCTAAGAATGGCCAAGTCAGATCACCATCTGACTGATTTTCTTGTCAGCAACTAATAGACCTTCCATATCCATCCTTTGTGTGATTGATCTTTTTGATTTTTGCTACTTTATTTATTTCCTTTATTATGCTTCCATGCCTGACCGATTACTTCAATTTTCATAGATTTTATGCTCCTTGATTGACTCTCTTGATTTACAGCAATCTATTTGGTTTCCTTTCTTGCGTGCCACTGGATCTTCTTTCAATATCGCGCCTTTTATATTTCCAGCTAGATTTTGCTTGACATATTACTCCATGAAATATCTTAGCTGGATTGTTTCTTTTTTTTTTTTATGCTATACTGCAATTTTTCATTAATAAAATTTTTTAGCACTAACGTTCACTTCACATTTGCTTGATATTTAGTCTTGTATAACCACTTAGATCCAACTATACACTTACCTTGTGGAAAATAAACTACTACCAATTATTTATTATTCTCTAGAGCTTGGATTTCCAACTGCATGGCTTCAATCCATTTTGCATCTCTAGCTGCTTCCTTGAAAGATCTATGCTCTACAAAATTGCCAATTTTTGTTAGATAGCTTTGATAGATAGGGGCAACATTTCCATAAGAGAGATATTTGGCTAGAGTATATCTTCTACTGCACTACTTCTTCCCAACAGTACTAAAGTCTTTCATCTAGGAAGGTTGTTTGATGGTTCTAGTAGCCCTTCTGATAGGGCACTCTTCAGCTACCGACAATGGCACTACAGATTCCTTAACCTCTACTAGTGGCATTGTACTATCAGAGGTTAAATCAACATCTTCATTCTTAGTGGATGGTAAAGTCGTTGGTTGTGATGGTGGTATTAGATTGTGAGATATATGGTAAGTAGGCACCTCACAATACATCTCATCTGAGTGACATATCTTATGAATCAGTTCTAAAGAAGAACCAAAAAAGGAAGAAAAGGAAGGCTGAATGTCAGGCTTTGCATCAATAAAAGGAATATCTTCTTCTTGGAAGATCACATCTCTACTCACAAAATCTTGTTGGATTGACTATCTAGTAATGTGTAACCCCTTTCCAGCTCTGAATAACCAATAACAGTGACATCTCTTGCTGAAAATTTATCCCTCTTTGGCAGAGTCGAGGCATGGCAAAAACAACCAATGCCTCTTTACATGTGACATCATAGGCTTCTTGGAAAATAATAACTCATAGGGACCCTTGTAGTCAATAACTAATAAAGGCAATCTATTCATCAAGTAGACTTCAGCTTCAATACAATATTCCAAAAATCTGATTGGTATTCGAGCTTGAAACCTAATGGCTCTTGCAATTAACAATATGTCTAGGCTTCCTTTTTACTATGTAAATATGCTATTGTGTGTGAGAGTAACCACTTTGATGTAATATACCTAAATGTTGGAACAATTCAGTGCGCTGTTTATTAAAGAATTTTATGCCATTTTTTGACCTCACAACCTTAATACTAGAACAAAATTGATTCTTAATCATTGACAGAAAACTCTTCATAGAAACAATAGTTTCCGACTTCAATTGCAACAAATACACCCATACAAATTTACTATTGTTATCCACAATTGTTTGAAAATAGCATTTATTATCTAGAGTAGGAGTCCTGTATGGCCCCCAAAGGTCCATGTGAACAATATCAAACACCTTAAGTGCTCTAGAGTTACTAATTAGAAATGAGAGTCTAGTTTGCTTGGCTAATGGGAAAACTAGACATTTATTTGGTGCATCACTATCACCACTACTTTGCAGCAAGCCTAGATGACTTAAGACTTGAGAGGAAGGATGCCTAAGTCTGGAATGGCATAGCTTAAAATCAGGTGTTACTGCATTTGCAACCATCCTTCTTCAATTATTGTTTTTATTCTTCAGCTTCTTTATTCCAAACTCACTTCTGAATATGTACAGTCCACCATCCTCCTTACCAATCCCCTTTAGCTACTAAAGAGGTCCCGAAATATACAAAATATAGGACAATTCCTTTTTGATCTTAGAGACTGACAACAAGTTGAACTTGAAGTCTTGTACAAACCAGACATTCTTTACAACTTCGTTCTAAAAAATATAAGCTTCACTAATGTGCGCGATTTCCACGCCTTAGCTCCTATAGTTAAATGCACTTGATATTTCTGTGATTTAGTTAAGTCATGAATACTTTTCAACTGGCATTTATTTGATGTTACATGGTGAGAAGCACCTGAATCTACTATCTAATCCTGCGTAAAAACATGGGATATTTGGCAAGTAGTGATAGCTGACATGATGACCTGTTTGATCTCCTTCACATCCTTTTTCAATATACTTAGAATTTTTTTATGTTTTGTTATGACCCAAACCTAGGGCCTAGACCGGACATGACAAATGAGAATCCGAAGGGACCCAAACAAGCCTCTTAGCATATCAATCACACATTCTTGGTCGTGGAAGCAAATAAACAACAACAGAGATATAATAATAAGGGAAGTAGGACTAAGGGAATTGTTGATATTTATAAAAGCATAAAAGAGTAAAGCTCTAGTATAAGCAGATCAAAATATCCAACAACACCTTGAACATGGAATGGAGCGGTGGCCAAGACACTTTCCCGGATCACCCTCATAATAACAAGTGTTCAACATAAAGAAGTCTTAAAATAGAAAGAGTAAAGTGGATAGTGTCCTCGGACTTGAGGACTCACCAATACTTATCTCCGAACTATCGAACTAGCCACGTGGACAACGATTAAAAGGAGCTCTGGTCACATGGTAATATCATGTAGGCATAGAATATGTGTTAGTATGTTTGAATGAACTAAGTAAGTGGGATGCAATGCAACAAGACATAAGCCAAAATGGTCAAAATGCATAATCATAACAATTGATACATAATCTAAATATGACATGCATGATAAATGCTCATAACAAAACATACTGTAAATAATTTATCTTGGACAATATATCTAGTATGCATATGTAGGTAGAGACCTTAACCAACATAGACCAAGTAGCTACAACTTGGAATCCAAGGCATGACACCCCCTCAGTCAGATGGACAGGTATGACACCCCCTAGCTAGGTGTGGTCTACTTGCCATTGCAAACTAAACATGATAACATGACTAGATGGATCCACTAGTGTAGAAAGGGTAATAACCATAATCCTATTGTGGCACATAGTTTAGAGAGTAAAGACTTTATATAAGGACCTCTTGAGTCGAGCCCCCATCTTAAGCCTTAATCTCTACTAAGTCAGATCCCACGGAATACTTTAAATAATCATACTTTAATCATAACATGAATAGCTTGTAAGGACATGACTAAAGTAGCTCATAAACATCCTTTACCTCTAGTACTGAGCCTAACTTGAACATGAGAGTAGATCATAACCATACATGAACCCTTGCTTTAACATGAAATGACTCACAAGAGGTAAAAATCTTGAAATATGACTTAACTTGATTCTTGTAAAACCATAGATGCTTTTCATGAATTCAATACGTACTTGAAATCCCTTAATCATCATATAGTGACTTGACTTGTAAATCATGAAATAGATCATCAATAACTTGAGAATTCTTGACATGACATTTTATCAAACGCATGGTGGTTCATGATACTTTTTCAAAATTATGCAATTAAAGTGTTAAATAAGACGAGTAAACTTAATGCAAATCAATCCACCAATATATAGTGAAACCCTCATGTAGGGTACCTTGAAATCCATTACAAAGGCTCATGATAATTCAAAATTTCGTAGCTCAAAACATTCATAGTCTCAATAGACAAAATCAAGTCATGGTATAAGCTTGAAATAGATAGTCATGTATAATGAATCAATATTTCATAAAACCCCAACATAATTTATGTTCGTAATCAATGATAAGAGATACCCATAGGTAATTCAAAAAACATGCAATTTTTCATAAAAAGGGAAGATTGGGTTCCATGGGTGGAAAGGACCCAATGGATGAAACCCACATATCTTAGACCTTGAATTCTTTGATGTGAACTTGAAGCAGTCGTACTTGAAATGAATCCTTGAGTTCCAAAGATGTGCTTGGGATCCTTATTTTGAATGAGAGAATTGATAGAGTCTTAGAGGGGTTTGAGAGAGGGTTTTGTGAGTTATAAAGTTGAAAAATGACTAATCATGGGTGATTTCACATTTTAGTGGGTATGGGGCTATGACCGAAATGCCGTTGGGTGCATAGGAAAAACTAAGGAGAATGTTGTACTGGTCCATATCCAGTCTACATCGCAGACCAAACACAAAGGAAAAATTACACAGCTCCGCGCCCAGGCATCATCGCACCTCGGCTGCGGATGCTCTCTTGAAATCGAAAATTAACGAAAATTATTTTTCGCTACGGGTCCTCTAAAATTCGAGTTATACTCATTTCCCACTCAATTATTCCATCTGATAAAGAATATGAAGTACGATTTTTGGTATCACGTACAAATTTTATGATATATAGAAATCATGATTATGGGCATTTCGAAGCATATTTTCAGGGCGTTTCAATATCTCCCCCTTGGGAACATTCATCCCTGAATGTCAAACCAACATGCATAAGAGAATTAATCGTGAAGATTTCAACCTGACATGAATGCAACAAATGCATTTAAACATCATTTTCATAAATCTCAACATGAATGTTAAAAATCACCTTAAAATTGTTACCATGAATATGCATGCATGCAAAATGACATAAAGGATGAAACTTAACACTTGAAATCATATAGGGGACTTAAATTATTACCTTCGGCTTCAGTAGAGTGGACCAGGTATCGGTTTCAATTTTTCATGTCTGCTTCAGCATCCCATGTGGTACTTTCAACTTGTTGGTTCCTCCAAAGAACCTTGATGGAAGCTACATCTTTGTTCCATAACCTCTTCACTTGTCTATCAAAAATCTCCACTGGGACCTCCTCATAGGTCAAATTATCTTTTACAACACCCACAACATGCAAGGGCACTATAACACTTAGGTCACCCATACACTTTCTCAACATGGACACATGGAAGACCGGATGAACCGTATTTATCCCTGCAGGAATGTTAAACCCCGAAAAATTCTTAAGGATAATTATTAATTGGGATAAATTGTTGGGATTGAAATATAGCTTAAATTGA
>JAOTQR010093530.1:0-31731 GCA_025774065.1 Solanum ossicruentum | reverse complement strand
TTAGAAGTCTTGGCGTCGAAAAAAAATTTTATGTATATATATATATATATATATATATATATATATATATATATATATATATGTATGTATGTATGTATATATATGTGTGTGTGTGCGAGCATGCGCGCGCGCTTACTTTGAAGACAATGTATCTTCTTTTGGTGGGGTGTGGGAAGTCATGAATTAGGGTGAAGTTTGAGTAACCTCGAGTCTATAACTTCCCCTTTTTGATCCCAAGGTTTTCATGCCATGTTTCTTCTTCCTTGTGGATGTTTTTAATTTCTGTTGAACCGACATGTCTAGGTAGTGTAGATAATCTGTAGATATATAGTAGTGATTATCTTTTTGGCATATATAGTCTTTACATGCTTTTTGTTTTGAAAATTTGGTACCTTCAAAATTTTGAGATTGTTGGGTATTTTTACAATCATGCATGTGATTATCTGGCAATGTTTATTTTTATAAAGAGATGGCAAGTTGATGCTTGAAGCATGACCTGGGAATTTATACTTGATTATGTATGCGATGCCATGTGTATATGACCTTATTTTGCTGCATGCATGTATTATGAATGGATGCAGAACTTGCCTTTTTACTCTAAGATTGGACTGGTGATGTGGTTGATTGGGAAATGATCTTAAGCCTTTGTTCTTTTAGTAAGTCCACTTTTGCCTAAATGACCTACCAAATGTGAAAGTTGATCCCTTATTCCAATTGTTTGAGCTTCTCATGTATCTATTGTTTCTTGACATCTAGCTATCCTAGCCTTGTTTTATGAAATACCCTGATATTGGCCCTGGTTTATCCTTGAACATGTGAGCCTTGATTGAGGCTAAAATCCTAAGTTGAGGGTGGCTACGAATAGTGGCCCTAGTTTAGGGAATAAATATTGTATGCTTTAGCTCAGTCTAAAAGCCTAAGTTGAGAGTTATCTTTGTTGTGGTAACATAATGAAAATGAGGAAGTTAGTTGAGTGAGAAAGAAAGAAATGAAAAAGTCATGTGTCGGGTGAGAAAAAGAAAAGTAAAGTTGCCTTGGATTGAAGTGAACAGCTAAATGAGTTCAAAAATAGGGCACAACTTTAAAAAAGAAAGAAAGCACTCTGGAAAATCTTGAAAAAGAAGAATAAAGGTGGATTTAATGAAAGTGGTTGAGTTTTAAAGGTAAGGGTGCTAGAAAACATGGTTCAAGGATAGCTTTTAGTCACTACTTGCCTAAAATGCCATACCAAAGCCCATGCGCCTATGTTACAAGCCCATTAAGTCCTAAATTGATCCAAATCAACTTTGTCATCAGTCCAAATGTTGAGTATAGAGGCAATCCTATGGTGTTAGTCATCAAGCATGATTTTCATTTGTGTGAGAGAGAATTCTTGCACAGTCCCTAAATTTTGAATGCATTTTGAGTGAGAAAGAGGGACTTCTTTTCTGTGAGGGCATTTGTACTGCATGATTGGTATATGACAAGCCCAGTGATTATGGATTGTTGATACTCCTTCATTTATCATAGTTGGATTGGCAGATACATCTTCATGTTTTAGTCTGCTCAGTATCTTTGCAATCAGGTTTTAAAAATAAGAGTTGGGTACCTGAATTGGAGTTAAATGATGTACATACCATTAGAGTAGCTGCTATATGTTTGTCATTGTTTTCTTAGATGATTCGTTGCTTGAGGACAAGCAATAATTCTAAGTTGAAGTTGTTGATGTGTTGTCAAAATACAATATATTTGATGCCTGAAATAAGGAACTTTGCAAGTTCTTAATGCGACTTTTTCTGATTGTTATGTGTTTTATGTTGTTTTTGTAGAAAAGATAGGTTGGCCTGATTTTGGAAGAAAATTTTGGATTTCACCGAACTGCAAGACATACAAGCCATCCTATGAGTTGTAGCCCAAGCTATGAGTCGTAGGGTACTGTCATAGAAAGAAATTGTTAGCAGAACCAAGAATTTGTTAAGTGGAGCTCAACCCTACGAGGCCACTCTACGAGTCCTTAGTCTCACTACAACTTGATAGGTAGGATCGTAGCAAGAAACAGTGAGCTAAAACTTAGGACCAAAAACTGAAGACTTAGCCTACAATAGATGCATATGAGTCATATGCCAAGCAATGACTCGTAACAGTGGGTTGTAGAAGTCAAGTCATAAATCCCAGAAGCTGACCATGAAACCCTGATTACAACTCATAGGTCAACCTACGAGTCGTACCTACGCAATGTACCTGCTTCCAACTGTCTTTTCTATTTAATTATTTGGGTAAATTTGTAAATAGTATAAATACTTAATGATAGGATTTTTTAGAAGAGACCATACTTTGAATCTTTTATTCCACACATTGAATATTCTGTCTAGAATATTTTTAAGGTTAAATGTAGGTTTTGATTTTTAGTTTGAAGAACCACTTTGAGGGTTTGGAAAATCACATTCTACTCATCTTCAATTAATCAAAGCTTGTGGTTTCCAACTTGATGGTGTTCGTTTTGTTCATTGTTTTGGGTAGACTCTCAACTACGTCTTTTACATTCATTTTTGTTGATTTTTCCTTGGCCATGAGTATCTAAGTACCCACAACTTGGGGTTAGGGAACCATGAGTAGTTGACTTGATATAACCTAGAGTTTGTGTATTTCTTTGACCCACCTACTATCACGATCCCGATCAAGGTAGTGATGAATAAGAAAAGGAAAGTCAATGACAAGATTTGATTGATGTTTTCTGGTGTAATCAACCAAACCTGACCAAGTGGATGTTGACTAGGACAATAGGTAACAGTTAGTTGGCACATCATGGTTGCGACCAAGCGCCATGGTGAAATTCGACCTTCACCTTCACAAGAGCGCTAGAAGAACCTAAGTTACTGACCTGCATGCAAATTCCCAATTAGAGTTATGTTGTCTAGGGTAATTGAGTTGATGAATCATGTCGAAATAATTGCCAAGTTGTCCCTCAATTTGATTATCTTCCTTCTTAATTAGTGTAGTATTTATTTTTGTTTTTTTTGCTTTTTTCAAATCACAAACCCCTCCCCCTATGTTAGAGGCTTTAGCAATCGATGCTTGAAATGATTGATAGTGGATCTATATAGTCAAGCCCCGTATTTCCTATGAATTCGACCCTAACCTCTAGTTAGGTTTATTAATGACTGCAACCACTTTGTTTTTGGAGCGTTACCATAAAAAATTATGACGTTGTTGCCGGGGAATATGGCTAGGTTCTTGACTTGATTTCACTATTAGTTCATTCAAGTGTTAATTTCTAAATTCTCTTGTATTTTACATTTCTTGTTGTTTGATTTTATTTGCAGTGTATACTAGGTTATATGCCCAACAAATGGAGCCAAGGAAATCCCTTAGCTCAGATCAACTTGGAGATCCATCGACTTACTAGAAGAATGGCTTATGTGAATGAAGATATTGTAGTTGAGCAAGAAACAAATGTGAACAATGATATGGGAAGAGAAAAGAATCCACCACCAAGCGATGGTAGGCCACAACTTAGGGATTTCAATGAGAATGCTTATGGTTCTAACCAATATCTCTTGAACCCTATGGCCATGGACGTTGTTGGTGCTATAGTGTTTCCACCATTACCTGTAGATGTTAAGTTCTCGGTATCGAGTGGATTACTCCAAATGCTCAATAACCATGATTTGTTCACAGAGTTACTTTCAGAGGATCCCTATCATCATCTCTATATTATTGTCTTCGTATGCAAAAGGGTCACGGGGACACAAAATCTTTCTTTGTATGCAGTTGGTTTGCGAGTGTTCCCATTGTCACTAACTAGTAATGTAGTTGTCTGGTTGTCTGAGCTTCCTCCGGGTGTAATAACAAGTTGTGTAGAGCTTCAGATATAGCTTTAAGAGAGTTATTTTCCAAGATCAAAGAATCTTAAGCTCAAAGACAAAATAAACAAGTTTGAGAAATTGCCCGGTGTGTCTATTAGTACCACATAGGAATGACTCACTAAATGCTAGAGGTTGATCCGTAATCATAAGAGTTTTGATGATGCCTTGGTTGAGATTTTCTATCGAGTGCTTGATGAAAATAGTCAAGCTTGTGTCGACAAAATCATAGGAGGCATGTTTCTTGACCAACCTTTTGCATTGATAGCTGCAAGGATGGAGCAAGTGGTCAAGATGAATAGATCTTGGGGTCAAAGAGAAAGAGGTACTTTGAAGACTTCTTGTGTGGTAAACACCAATAATGAGAAATCTATGGTCAATGAGGAGATTATGCAACAACTTGCTCAACTTTGCACAAGCATGGACTTAGTTTTAAAGCAAAATCAAGTGAGTGTTCAAGCAGTGACTCACCAACCTCCTAAGGCTCCCATATATGAAGAACCATTACTTGATGAAGATGCTTTCTTCTTGAGTAATCATGCAGTGTGTTTCCAGAATAACCCCCAAGGGTCTAATTCAGACTATTGGAGGCAAGGTTGCAAGAATCAAGGTCGGAACTGCAACCGTGATGGTTCTCATAGAGACAACTGTGGTGGCTACTATGAAAGAGAGGCGCCGAATACCGAATGGGTAGAAGAGATGGTTATAGAAATGGTCCTTATGTTTTGCCCACAACCGTAATGTCGGGCCAAATACTTCGAGGCTTGAAGAGATGTTTGACAAGTTATTAAAAAGAGCCGACCATTAAGATGAGACCTTGAAAGGAATGAAATTGTACATTTCAAGCATCAACCAAACGATAGAGTCTCATTTGGTGGCTATCAAACAATTAGAATAACAATTTGGGCAAATTTCTTCATAATTGAACCAACACCAAATGGGCACCTTGCCAAGCAACAGGTTCAAAACCCAAAGAATGATGGGCATTATATGGCAGTCATCACTAGGAGTTGTAAAAGCACCATAGATCCCCCTATGTCGGTAGTTGAGGATGAAGCTTGTGAGAAGGGTACTGATGGTGAAGTTGTGGTTGACGAAGAAGGATTGGAGAATGTTGGTTTGCAGATAGAAGAAGTGAGAGGGAAATAAAAAGTTAAGATGATCCCAAAACCTCCGCCCCCTACCCTCAAAGGATTAAGAAAAAGAAAGAGGATGGCAAGTTCAAACACTTCATCTTGATGTTAAAACAATTATCCATCAACATTCCCCTCTTAGAAGCTTTGGAGAAGATGCCCAGGTATGCCAAGTATTTGAAGGATTTGGTGACAAAGAAACATACTTTGAGCCAATAGCTTTCACTAAAGCTCCAACAATGTAGTTCCATTATGACCAATTGCCTTGTCCAAAAGTGAGAGGACCTCGGTGTATTCACCATTCCTTGAACCATTGGTGATGTTGAATTCATAAGAGCATTGTGTGACCTTGGATCAAGTATCAATCTAATACCACTTGCCATGTCAAAAAAGCTTGGATTGGCACTCCTACTCTGACAAGAATGTGATTGCTCATAGTGGATCAAACTATCAAAAAGCCAAAAGGGATACTTTTTGATGTGCTTGTAAAGGTTGATAAGTTCATCTTTCTCATAGACATTGTGATGCTTGATTGTGAAGTTGATTTTGAGGTGCCCACTATATTGGGAAGACCATTTCTGGCCACCAGGAGAGCTTTGGTGGATATGGATTTGGGTCGGCTTTAGTTCAGGGTCAATGATGCAGAGGTCGTGTTTGACATCCGCCAATCAATGAAACACCTGGATGAGTTTAAGAGTTAAGTTTGGGCCCTCGAAGATTTTTTTATGATGGAAGATGACAAAGTCGAGCCATGACATTAAACAAGGCACATCTTGGAAGGCAACCCAAAAATCTTTGATGTTTTTGTTTTGTTTTAAGTATAATTTGGATATTTGAATTGTTAGGTAGTAGTTTGAGGCTTGTTTTGTTGTTTTACAGATATCCGATCAGTTGTATTATTCTAGTCATTGGTATATTTTGAGGTTTGTTTTGCAAGTACAAATTAAGAAATGAAGAGTTGAAAAAAATTACATATGGAGCAGCCTCTACGAGTAGGCCTACGTGTTGTAGTCCACAGCATGACTCATAGCCATGCCTCGTAAAGGGAAACAGTAAGGATTTAAAGTTAGCACACATACTACGAGCCAACCTTACGATTCTAAGGGCCCCCTATAAGTCGTAAGTAAGGTTCATAGTGCCTAGTTATGAATTCTTATTTTCCTAAGTGTTGAGGTCTGTTATGAGACTAGGACCTATAAGTCGCAGAAATGCTACGATGCATAGTTGGGGTCTCGTAGACCTGATCTGCAGAATTTTGTTTATGTCGGCTCGATTTGATATAAAAAGGGGTCAAAATTCATTTGGGCCCCTAAATCCTCAGTTCTTGCTCTGAACCTATGAAAATTTCCCAAATCATTTTTTCCCTTCACTATTCTAATCACCGTCTCAACCATCCACTTCACATTCCAGCGAGTGCATTTTTCTAGTGCTTTTGACATCTCCTTTCTCTCTTCATTGCATCTACTTGTTCATCCTCTTAATTGTTAAGAATCCTTGACTAAAATTATGCACACTTGTTATGATTATGGGTATGTTGATTAATGATTGGATGAGTAGTGGTGATCTTTAGTTTACTCATGAGAAGTTGATGTTCTAAATGTGAAAGATAGGGTTTGTTGATTTAAATTACATAATGTTGTTTTGAATGAATCATTCTGGTTTGATTGTTGTGGTAGTGGGAATCATTCCATATCTATTTGTTGCTCATGATTGTGAAATGGTTTTTCGATATTCATTGAGATGCCCTTGTTTAGGTCTATTTTAAACCCCGTTGTAATTCCCAAGGCATTTTGTTTGTCTTGCTTGTTGTGCTTGTAAAGATAAATTGTTCTTATGTATTTCCAAATTGTTGGTGAGAAATATTATTTAATGGTTATGAGCATCAATATTTTTATGTGAGATGAGTTCGGAATTGGGTCACAACGTTTAGGTTTTGGGTGTGTTTGTTTTGTGTGCCTACTCTATGCATAAAAGTTTGTTTCTTTGCTTGTTGATTGAGTTAAGTGTTCCTTGGTTCTTGTAGGAAGGTTATAGATACCACAAGTCCCTTCTTGTTTCTGCTACAAGGACTCACAACAAGTCATACGTCACCATATGAGTCGTAGTTGCCCCTCGTAGGAGGCAATAGTCACCTATTGTTCCTTAACACTTACTATACGAGACCCACCTACGACTCATAGTCCCTACTATGAATCGTAGTGAGAGACTCATCAGACCTGCCTTATTCTGAAATGTACTTTGTTCCCTACTACGAGCCCAGGATACGACTCGTCGGTCAGCCTACGAGTTGTACCTGAGCATTTTATTCGTGATCACAATGTTATTATTCATATATCTTTGCACTACGAAGCTATTGTACGACTCGTACGACATCCTACGAGTTCTAGATGTGCCTTGTACCTGCAAATCTGCAGCTGATTCAGTGATACCTTTTATGTGTTTTATTTTCTTAGTTTTTAATTCTTGTTCCTTTTATTTTTTCTTTATTTGCCTGTAATAGGACTATGTATGAATGTGGTGCTCATCATGCATTTGCAATGTAATTTTCAGGTTTCATGGCTTCGAAAAGATGAAAAGAGGCTATCAAAGCTTTGGGAAGACGATTGATGGATGAGGCCACCAAAACTGAACAATATGTGGGATTTGTGGAAGTCCACAGAGTCAGAATTGACCCCGAGGTAAATGTGCCTTAAACACGACCTCCCACTGCACTACCCCCCAATAGAGGTTGACATTCCCTCCCATTCTGAGGAGGAGGGAAATGGTGATGGGTCTCATAGTAGCTCCCCTTAGATGACTCCTAATCACATCGAGACACACTCAGAGGAGGCATCACAGGCGGAGTAGGAAGAAGTAGAGTCTCAGCCTCTGTGAGACCCAAGATGGGGCATCCCAGGAATGAAAGTTATCTATTATAAAGGGTTATAGCGAAAAGGGCACGGAAAGATCGCCATGCAGTTCTATAAGGAGTTCAGGTTGAATGACTCCGGGTTGGACAGGGTATCAGGCCTAGATGCAGAGATTGATAGACACATACTATGGTGGACCTCACAATGGTTGGGCAAGTATGTCCCTTATTTAGTCTGGGAGTTCTACACAGCTTATCATGACACTCTTCTCTGAGGCCTGCCTAAGAACAAGAAAGTTATTGATTTGCCTAGGGTGAGAAGTTTTGGTCAAGGGTCGGGTCGTTCACATTTCAGAGGAAACTATCAGACGGGTTCAGTTCGAGCCAAATTACAGAGTACCTCGTTCCACAGATGATTACGATAGTCAGATTTCAATGATGAGGAAAGTGGTGAACGAGAAGGATTTTGGGGTCAAAATTGAGCTACTTCAGTGGATAGCTAGCCAGATATGTGAGTAGGGTTTTGAGCTTACATGGGTCATAAGCCACACTGATCAGATAGTGAAAGCACACCTCTTGTTTTGGACAAGGTTTTGGTGGTCTATTATCCATTGGCGCATCAGGCCAGTTTTTACGAATAATGTGATCACCTTGGAGCGAGCTGAACTATTAGCCAACATCTTTGCTGGTTATGAGATTGATTGGGCCCTAGTCATGGCTGAGCAGATACATGAGTTAGCTATCAAACGAACACTTTACTGTCATTCCCTATTTTAATTCACTATTTGTACAGTAAGGTAGGTGTTCGTGTCGATACCAACCGTGACCCACATGTAGAGGCCATGTACACTATGGATCCTAGCCTGATAAAGGTTGATGAGGACCCGATTGCCCTACAAAGAGAAACTTCGCCTCCTATACCAGATCCGTTCTCTATTGAGCTAGAGACTTAGGAGCAGACCCCAGTCACCACCAGTGCCACTCCAGCTACCTTAGAGCCGCCTCCAACTATTGAGACTTAGGCGATGCCATCCTCCAGCATACCAGCACCATCACCTCTTACTACATAGGTTGACTCTGCAGACTTTTCTCTTATATCTGCTTTTGCTTTTCAGGGATTGGTGCACAGGGTAGTGAAGATGGAGCTCTAATTGAGCAAGTTAGCTGGCCAGATCAGGCAAGGGGTCATTAGATAGTCCATGACTCAGAGGAGAGTGTCAAGGCATACACTTGTGAGTTGATAAATATGAGAGTCAAAGCAGTGGATGCCAGAGTAGATGCCTTCGAGGATTGAGTCCGGAAAAGACTCGAGGATGCCCGAACTGCTGAGATAACTGCTGTTACAGAAGAGTTGGCCAAGTTCAAGAACAAATATTGTCACACACCTAAACATGCGTGGTTGCTATCTAACTACTTAATAAATTTTTTTTTGTGGGTATCATTTTTAAAAGAAAACACAAAAACATGCTACATGCCATATGTATTGGAACTATATGCTACAAATATTATCTAAATATATTAGACATGCCGATTCAATAGAAATTAAATATCCACAGGCAAAAAGAACACAAGCAAGAAAACCCCAGGATCAAAAATTGAGGTAGTTATGGATCCAAGCTAATCAAACTTCACTGAGACACATAACTACCCACACTCCATCAAAAAAGATGTGCATTTTCCCCAATGCACAAAATCAAAACAAAATAGAACATAAGTGGTTAAAAAATATACCTGGGCGCCTAAGCGCCGGGGTTCTTTGGGTCGCCTCCCAAGTAGAATCTGATTTATTATTGCGGCACGACATAAATAGCTTGAGTACTTAGACTTTCTCATGCTTTTCTGCTCCCTTATCACCAAATGTTGCCTCTATCTGGCGCCCATCGATATCCTTGTGATCTAGAGTTATGGCGCTAGTCATAGTGCCTCTTTGAATCTGATCCAATTGCATTGACACAAGTCCAAATTGTTGATTGAGCTATTTGATTGCCACAGAGTGTTGTTCAACTTTATGGTTTATCTTGGCAATGTCGAAGTTAATCTCCCTTAATGTCTCATTAGTTAGCAACTAGTCAACCATCTCCTCGATTCTTGAGCTCCTATTTACCATATAATGATTATCGGGGGCACATAGGAGTTATTCATACTACCATCCTTGCGGCTCCCAAGTTCTGAATGTCCCCTGTCTTGGTTAGCTCCTTTGTCTACTTCATTCGCACTTCTGTATTAGCTTTGTTTTGAGCAAGCATATTAAGGATATCTGCATTTATTTTTGCTTGGTCAGAGCTTATATTAGTAGTACTCATATGATCTATTGAATGTCGATACATGGGTTCCAACATATTGTTCTATTTAGCCACCACGTCTATCTGCTTAGAACTCTTGATGAGTGGTTGTTCCACGAATAGACCTCCCAGGAGGGCATCAACAAATGCTTGGATATTTGTATCTAGAGCTCGGTAGAAATTCTCCACCAGGTCATTCTCTAAAATTTAGTGGTCTGGTGCACTTCTCAAGCATCTATTGAACCGCTCCCATGTAGCAAGGATTGAATCACCAGGGAATTGCTTAAAGTTGTGGATTTGGTATGCTAGCTTAAGTCTGTTAGGTTTAAGGAAATACCTTGCTATGAAAGCCCTCTATAATTCTACCCAATTGGTGATTGAACACTAGAGGAGCTCAAATACCCATAATGCAACATTTCCTTTGAGAGACAATGGGAAGACACAAAGTCCTACAACATATATAGATAAATTTTATTTTCTCATCACACTCTTACAGACAAATGCCACATTGTGTAGGTGGCTATGAGGATCCTTTGATGTTAAGCCCATGAAGAGCCCACGATTCTGCAACATTTGAAGTAACCCACTCGAGACTATGAACTTTGTGTCTGCAGGTAGTAGTGCCAACACAATAGCTCCCACACACTTTTTCAACATGCACACATGGAAGACCGGATGAACCATGTTCATCTCTATAGGCAACTCCAACGAATATGCAACCTTACCCACTCTTCTTGAAACTTTATAAGGGCCCGTAAACCTTGGACACAATTTTCCCTTTTTGCCAAATCGAACCATAACCTTCGTAGGTGGGACTTTCAAGTAAATCCAATCACCTACCTTAAACTCAAGATCTCTTCTTCTCACATCGAAATAGGACATTTGTCTAGTTTGGGTTGTTTTCAATCTCTCCCTAATCAACGTCACCTTCTCCAAGGCCTCCATGACCAAATCCATACCTAGCAAAGTCATCTTCCCCACTTCAAACCACCCATTCGGGGATCTACAATGTCTACCATATAAAGTTTCAAAGGGATCCATACCAATGCTTGCGTGGTAGTTATTATTATAAGCAAATTCAATAAGTGGAAGATATTCATCCCAACAACCCATAAACTCCAAGCTCTAAGCATATCATTAAGAGTTTAGATAGTCCCCTCGGCTTGACCATGCATTTGAGGATGAAAAGTCATGCTAAGCTTAACCTTGGTACCAAGACCTCTTTAGAAGGACCTCCAAAAGTGGGAAGTGAATTGAGCACCATGATCTGAAATGATAGACAAGGGAACCTCGAGCAATCTAGTCAACTCATCCATATACAACTTTCCATAATCTTCGGCACCATAAGTGGTTTTGACCTGTAAGAAGTGAGCTGACTTTGTCATTCATCAACAAATACCCAATAGAGTCAAAATGTTTCCAAGTCTTAGGCAACCTAACCACAAAATCCATGTTGATCTCCTCCCACTCCCTCTATATCTTGGGCTAGGTCACCCAGCCTTTGATGTTCGACTTTTACTTGTTGGCAATTATTACATCCGAATATGAACTTGGCAACGTCTCTCTTCATAGCACCCCACCAATACACCTCCCTCAAGTCTCTATACATCTTTGTAGGAACAGGGTGAATGGAATAGGATGAATTATGGGCCTCCTTCAAGATCAACTCTTTCAAGTCATCCACATTTGGCACACACAATCTACCTTGGTACCAAATGGCATCATCTCCCCCTTTGGAGAAAACCTCCACTTTACCATCTCTCACCAAGGCCTTCAACTCTAGAAAAGCGAGGTCAAGATCTTGTTTTTCCTTTACCTCCTCAATCAAGGAAGATTTAGAATCATCAACAACCATTGCACCACCATTATCAACTTCATCGAACCAAACCCCCAATCTAGACAACCGGTGAACCTCTCTAGTCACCTCTTTTCCACCATCATCAACATGAGCTAGACTACCCATAGACACCCTTCTTAGAGCATTAGCCACAACATTAGCTTTGTCGAGGTGATAATGCACAATCATATCATAATCTTTAAGGAGGTCTAACCACCTTCGTTGTCTCAAGTTAAGATCTTTCTGGGTGAACACATATTGGAGACTCTCGTGGTTGGTAAACACATCAACATGAACTCCATACAAGTAGTGAAACCAAATTTCCAAAACAAATACCATGGCTGCCAATTCAAGATCATGGGTGGGATAATTCTTCTCAGCACCTTAAGTTGTCTAGAGGCACATTCTATAACCTTACCACTTTGTATCAAAACACACCCAAAGCCAATTCTTGAGGCATCACAATATACAACAAATCCTTCCTACCCTTTCGATAGAGCCAAGATAGGGGTAGAGACAAGCTTATCTTTCAAAGTTTGGAAGCTCTTTTCACACTCATCGGTCCACACAAATTTCGCCTTCTTATGTGTCAATTTAGTCATAGGAGAAGCAATAAAAGAGAAACCATTTACAAACCTCCGGTAATAACCCGCCAAACCCAAGAAACTTCTAATATCCGATGGAGTCAAAGGTCTAGACCAATTTCTAATCATCTTCGTCTTCTTAGGGTCCACCTTAATACCATCACCCAACACCACATGCCCTAGAAAAGCAACCTCTTTCAACAAAAACACACATTTCTCATATTTTGCATACAACCTGTCCTTCCTCAAGATTTGCAACACCACCCTCAAATGACTCACATGCTCCTCCTCACTATGGGAATAAATAAAGATATCATCAATAAAAACCACCACAAATAAGTCAAGGTAGGGTTTAAAGACTCTATTCATGAGATCTATAAATATAGCCAGAGCATTAGTCAACCCAAAGGACACAACCAAAAACTCAAATGTCCATACCTAGTTCAGAAAGTCGTCTTGTGAATGTCACACTCTCTCACTTTCACTTGGTGATACCAAGATCGAAGATCAATCTTAGAAAAGTAACTAGCCCCTTGAAGTTGATCAAAAAGATCATGAATCCTTGGTAAAGGTTACTTGTTCTTTATGGTGACCCTATTAAGTTGTCGGTAATCAATGCCTATTCTAAGAGAACCATCCTTTTTCTTCACAAATAACGCTGGTGCACCCCAAGGTGACTTACTAGGCCTATTAAAGCCTTTTTCTAACAAATTCGTCAATTGCTCCTTCAACTCCTTCAACTCCGTCAGAGCTATACGGTTAAGGGGAATAGAAATGGTTTGAGTATCGGGAAGGAGGTCTACACAAAAATCTATTCCCTTTTTAGGAGGGACAAGGGAAAGCTCATTGGGAAAGACATCAAGAAACTCATTAACCACTGGAACCGACTCAATAGGAAGGAATTTGGACTCAACATCCCTAACCCTCACAAGATGATAAAGAAAACCCTTAGAAATCAACTTTTGGGCTTGAAGACAATAAATGAATCTACCCTTGGCCACCACATCACAACTCTCCCACTCAAGGATGGGCTTATTAGGGATAGAAATTTAACCCTATAGGTTTTATAATCAATAGAAGCGCATGCAACCAATTTATCCCAAGAATGACATCAAAATACACCATATCTAATTCAACAAAATCACAAGGCAAGATTTTATGTAAAATGAACTTAGGACAATTTCTATAGACTCTTTTAGCAGCAGTGGACCCACCAACGGTGGTAGACACTTCATAAGGTTCACACAACAATTTGGGACTAAAATGAAGCTCTTTGGCAATAGAAGGTGTAATAAAAGAAAGAGTGGCACCCTGGTTTATCAATGTATACACATCAAAATAAAAAACCTTTAACATATTGGTGATGACATCGGGCACCTCATTCACCCCTATCTCCCTTGAAGAGCATGGAATCTATTTTACCTTCGTGCACCCCTTATTGGCCTCCTCTCCCCTTTTAACCCGTATTTGCACCTTGGCCTTGTGGACGATCATCACCACAACCAAAGCAAGCTTTAGAATTCCTCAAACATGGACCACTATGATTCTTTTCACACCTTGGACATCTAGGTTTTATCATTCCCCAATTACCACCTTGGAATCTTGGATTGTATTAGCAAATTTCTTAATAGGAGCATTGAAAGAACCTTGGCCTTGGAACATGTAGCCTTGAGGAAATCGGCCACCCTTGGAAGCTTGAACCCACCTTCAAAATGACCCCTCTTGGACTCACCACTTCTTATTTTTCTAAGTTTTTCTCCCTCTAGTTGCTCGACCTATGTCATGAGATGGGACAAATGCATATCACTCACTAGCATGGCGGTACGACACTCCTCATTAACCAAGTCCGACACTCCCGACACAAATATGTTCAACCTTGATCTATGCTCGGCAACCAATTTTGGAGCATACTTAGAGAGTTAGTTGAACTTGAGGGCATACTCCTTTACACTCATGGAATCTTGCTTATGGTGAATAAACTCCATCATCTTAGCCTCCCTTAACTCGATAGGAAAGTATCAGTTGAGTAATGCGGCTTTGAACTCTTCCCAAGGGATAATATCATCATTCCCCTTCTCCAACTTCCATTTTGCAAACCAAATTTGAGTCATCCTGTTGAGTTGGTAGGCCGCCAACTCCGCCTTTTCCTCCGAATTGACCCCCATGATGGATAACACATTGCATACCTTATCTATGAATTCTTGGGGATCCTCATCCATCTTGGATCCATGGAACTCCGGTGGGTTCATTCTAGTGAAATCCCTCACCATAGAAGCCGGAGTAGGAGCATAAGGGGCTTGGGACCTTTGGTTGATTTGGTTGATCATAGCATGAGCCAACATTCAAATAACATGTTGGAACTCATCTTGGCCTACCCCTCTATCTTGGAACCAATTCATTCCAAGAATGACATCAAAATCAACCATATCTAATTCAACAAAATCACAAGGCAAGATTTTATGCAAAATGAACATAGGACAATTTCTATAAACTCTTTTAGAAGCAATGGACTCACCAACGGTGATAGACACTTCATAAGGTTCACACAACAATTTGGGACTAAAATGAAGCTCTTTGGCAATAGAAGGTGTAATAAAAGAAAGAGTAGCACCCTGGTCTATCAATGTATACACATCAAAATAAAAAACCTTTAACATATTGGTGATGACATCGGGCACCTCATTCACCCTTATCTCCCTTGAAGAGCATGGAATTTATTTACATTGGTGTATCCCCCTTGTTGGCCTCCTCTCCTCTTTTGACTCCCATTTGCACCTTGGCCTTGTGGACGATCATCACCACAAAAGCAAACTTTAGAATTCCTCAAACACGGACCACTATGATTCTTTTCACACCTTGGACATCTAGGTTTTATCATTCCCCGATTACCACCTTGGAATCTTGGATTATATTAGCAAATTTCTTAATAGGAGCATTGGAAGAACCTTGGCCTTGGAACATGTAGCCTTGAGGAAATCGACCACCCTTGGAAGCTTGAACCCACCTTCAAAATGACCCCTCTTGGACTCACCACTTCTTATTTTGCTAAGTTTTTCTCCCTCTAGTTGCTCATCCTATGTCATGAGATGGGACAAATACATATCACTTACTAGCATGGCGGTACGACACTCCTCATTAACCAAGTCAGACACTCCCAACACAAATATGTTCAACCTTGATCTAGGCTCGACAACCAATTGTGGAGCATACTTAGAGAGTTGGTTGAACTTGAGGGAATACTCCCTCACACTCAAAGAATCTTTCTTAAGGTGAATAAACTCCATCATCTTAGCCTCCTTTAACTCGATAGGAAAGAATCAGTTGAGTAATGCGGCTTAACTCTTCCTAAGGGATAACATCATCATTTCCCTTCTCCAACTTCCATTTTGCAAACCAAATTTGAGCCATCCTGTTGAGTTGGTAGGCCGCAAACTCCACCTTTTCCTCCGAATTGACCCCCATGATGGATAACACATTGCACACCTTATTATGAATTCTTGGGGATCCTTATCCATCTTGGATCCATAGAACTCCGGTGGGTTCATTCTAGTGAAATCCCTCACCATAGAAGCCATAGTAGGAGCATAAGGGGCTTGGGACCTTTAGTTGATTTGGTTGGTCATAGCATGAGCCAACATTCAAATAACATCTTGGAACTCATCTTGGCCTACCCCTCCACCTTGAGGAGTGGGAGGGGCCGGTTGTTCCTAGGGTGTACAGTCTCTCCTTAGTCTCCCTCTTAGAATTGGCATGATCAATTTATTAGGAGAAAAGCCTTACACTTACATCTAAAGCACTATATAGACCATGAAGAAGTGAAACATTACCTAGAACGCCTCATAGCCTCCCATTCATAGTTGTGGCACACTTCACAACCATGAATAAGACTCTAATCAACGCGGTGTATTGGATTCGAAGGAGCATTAATAGATTAGTGCTTTAATACCAAGTTTTTCATAACCCAAACCTAGGGCCTTGACGTGACATGGCGAATGGGAACCCAAAGGAATCCAAACAAGCCTCTTAGAATATCAATCACATACCCTTGGTTGCAGAAGGAAAGTAAACAACATAAGAAATAAATTAGAAAGAGAAATGGTACTAAGGAAAGTATTCGATAATCATAAAACATTAAAGAGTCAAGCTAATAGCATAAGTACATCAAATGTTCCAACAACACCTCTAACATAGATTTGAGCATGGGCTAAGACATTCACCAGGCTCGCCCTCATAATATCAAGTGTTGAACATGAAGAAGCCTCAATATAGCAAGAGTATTAAAGATAGTGTCCTCGAACTTGAAGACTCACCAACGCTTGCTTCAATGGATCATACTAGCCACTTGGAGGATGATCAAGTGATGCTGAAGTTCTTACATGATAATATCATATAGGCATAGAGTGTACGTTATTATGGTTGAATGTAAATATCATATAGGCATAAAGTGTATGTTATTACGGTTGAATGTACTAAGTATGTAAGATGAAATACAATAAGACATAAGCCAATATAATCAAAATGTATAGTAATAAGCAATAGATAAGTGAGATCTCAATATGGCATGCATGCTCAATGCTTAAAGTAAAACATGCTTATAAATCATTCAACTTGCATTGAACATAATACATGTGTGGGAAGAGACCCTAACCAAAAAAAAGTAATACCAAGTGAGCTACAACTTGGAATCTTGATATTACCCCTCATCGGTAAAGAGGTGGTTTCCTTGCCAAGGTAAACCATACTTCACCTTATAGGAGCCTATCCCATTTCGAAGAAGGAACCCCCTTTACGGGAACCCATCACATTTCAGGGTAGATTTCATGATAAACTTCACTAAATGGATCTACTAGTATAGCACGGGTAAAGCATAATCCTATGTAGGCACATAGTTTGAGGAAAAGAGTATGGACCCTTGAAGATAGTCCACGCCGACATCCAATCCATCACTGCTAAGTCTAATCCCACCGAGTACTTGAAATGATCATAACTTTAAAAACTTGTAAGAAACATGACATGAGTAGCTCTTAAACATACTTGACCTCTAATGGTGAGCCTAACTTGAAACATAAGAGTAGATCATTCATACATAAATCCTTGCTTTAACATGAATGGCTCACAAGAGGAAAAAAATCTTGAAATGGGGATTAACTTAATAAATGAAACATTATAGCTACTTTTCATGAATCCAAATACATACTTGAAAGCCCTTAATCATCATATATTCACTTGACTTGTGTATCATGAAATAAATCATCATAACTTGAGAATCCTTGACTTGACATTTTATCAAACACTTGGTAGGTTCATGATACTAGTTCAAAATCATTCAATTGAAGAGTGAAATCATATGAGAGCTCAATGCAAATCAACGCACCAACATATTGTAAAACCCTCATGTAGGGTACCTTGAAATCCATCACAAATCTTATAACAAATCATAGTTCTATAACTCCAAACATGCAGAGTCTCAATAGATAAAATCAATCCATGGTATAAGCTTGACATATATAGTATGCATAATTAATTAACATTTCATAAAACCCCAACATAATTTACACTGATAATCCATAATAGAAGATACTCATAGATAATACAACTTGAAAACATATAATTTTCATAAAAAGGAAGATTGGGTTCCAAGGGTGGAAGGACCCAATGGATGAAACCCTCATACCTAAAGCTTGGGTTTTTTTTGAAATGAGCTTGAAGAGAACTTAGAGCTTGAAGAGAACTTAGAGCTTGAAGAGAATCCTTGAATTTCAAATTTAAGCTTGAAATCCTTGAAATTTAAATAAGATATTTTGTTAAGTCTTGGAGAGGCTTTTCAGAGGGTCTTGAGTGATATAGAGTTGAAAAATGGCTAAATATGGATGTTTTTACACATAAGTGGACATGGGTCTATAATCCCAATACCTTTGGCCAAAATGCAAAGAACTAAGGAAAAAGTTGAACTGGTCAGCATCTGGTCCGCAATGCGGACCCATCGCGGAAGAATTTACACTGATCCGTGCCCAGCCCGTGCTGCAGCCTGGTTGTGGATGCACACTGGAAAAAAAATTAGTGAAATTTATTTTTCACTATAGGTCCTCTAAAATCTGAGCTATGCCTATTCACCACTCAATTTTACCCCTTGATCGAGAAAATAAAGTCAAATTTTTGATATCACACAGATTTTGAGATATATGAAAATTACGATTATGGGCATTTTCGAAGCACATTTGTTTTTGGGACATTTCATCAGTATCACTGGATATCTTAATTCTTGTCTAGTGTATAGCATATAGGATGATAATTTAAGTTCACCAAGCTCTTTGGTCAAATGTGAGAGGTAAATTTCACTATGTGACTTCGTCCATCTCCATAGTGTGCATTACTAGCCACTGCCTCTTAGTCCAAGTACAATCTCCCCTTGGCCCAGTTTGGTTGATTAGATGAGAACACATCAATCAGATTCTATTAACTAATCTTTTTTCCTTTACATTACTACCTTGGTCCAGTCATTAACAGTAAGTGGATTCTAATCTTGGCCACCACCAGAGAACGTAGAAAATAAATAGAGTTAATTAATACATTCATATACACCTTCCAAGAATTGTGAATTATCCAGTTTTACTTTGTTAGTTCTTCATGGTTCCCACAACCCTAGTTATGGATTTTGCTACTCGTGCTTTGTGTAGATAAAGAGACTATGAATTTAGAAGACATAATTAAACAATTACATAATAGATTTAAGAACAAAAAACCCAATGTGAATAAGAATCACAAGCTTTAAGACCAAATTCAACCACAAGTGTTCTCAAAGACTCTTACAATTTTCTCTCTCAAAATATTGAGTTCTTTGAGTACTAGTGTAAAACTTATAAAAACTACATGAACTTCTAAAAAATAACCTAAAAGACCTACTTATAATATTTAAAATTCAAATCCTAAACAACTTAGGATAACTGGTTCGCACACATAACGAAAGTTCTTTACGACTCGTAATTGCGGTCTCATATATTATTGCTAGAAAATTGGACTTCCTCTTTATGACACACCTTTATGACTCGTAAAATGGTTTGCAACTTGTAAAGGGGGTCCTGTATGATGAACTTCAGAAAGTCTTCATTCTCTGATCCCTACGGGGCATAAAACCTCTTCTATTATGCGTAAACTCTTCTTTCGCTCGTTTGCATTCTTATACAATTAACTTCAAAAACATGGCCACTCACTGGAATTTCTTACGAAACCACCCTACAGCTCATACAATGGTCTACAGCCCATAAAGTATCTCGTATAACAACAAATCTATAGCAACTTTTGTAACATTCCCAAAAATCATGGCCAACCTATAATCTTGCAAACATAAACACAAAAATAAATAAAATCCACAAACATCATATTGAGAACATACAAATTCCTTGGTATGAAGCGTCAATAGTATAGTCTGTTAGCAGCACATCACCCGTGGAAACTTCCACGACCCATAAAGGGTGTCGTAGAAGAGGAAAATGTTAGCATCTACACACTTAGCCATAATTATGCCAAACCCTATAATCCTGTGAAACAAACATAAAATTACATCAAATCTACTAACATCACTTTGAGGACACACAAAATTCAACATTTTAAGAATAAAAAATGTTGTATTTTGACAACATATCAGTACCTACATCACACATTTCCTTGCTAAACTTACAACCTCTAGTAGTGAAAGGAATTATAAATGCACCATCGTCATCCTTTTTAGAAACCAAGTGTTTCGTGAACTGTCTCACTCTCTAAAGTTCTTTTCTTGGTCACAAACTCCTTCATAAAATTCACATATCCAACATTTCCAGTATTTGTAATGACCCTTTGGTTTAAGAGTCTTGACTATAGAAAAGTTGGCCAGAAAAATTACTTGAAGTCTAGTTTATGGGATGATATACGACCCATGGGTTTAGTTCTTAAATATACAACTTTAGGAATATGTAAAAGTTTCCAAGTGTGGGGATACTCACTTATCAATGATGGCTAGTAGGATCTCTTACAACCTGTAGATGGTTTCATAAGTTAGACCCCAAATATGAAGGAAATTTGGAGTTTTCAAGAAACTGATATATGAGTTATCCGATGACGCATAGAATGTGTTACGACTTGTGAAAACTTTTTGTGGGCAAGGCCAAGGAAGTGAGTAAAAATGATTAAGTGGGGAAGGACTCTATAAATCCAACCACGACCCTAAGACGTTTCCCGACTGTACTATTGATTTGTTATTTTCAATTTAGCAAAGTTAGTTTTTAGGATTTCCATATGTGTCAGACGAAGGGACTTACGTTCTGTGGAATGACTTATAACCCGTAATTGGGGTCTTCTAGGTTGATAATGACAGTTTGAATGAAGGGTAGTTTTATCATTTTCATCCTTTCTATTCCTTTACTACATAATTTTGGGATGGGAAAGGGGACGTATATTAGGCTTCAAGCCCTAGAAACACCTCTGATTCCCTTGATGTGCTATCAAAATACAATACTTTTAATGCTTAAAACTTCAGATTTTATGTGTCCCTAATGCAAAATTTATGGTTTTTAAGTGTTTTTATGTTTAATATTGCTAGAAAGCAGGGTGGCATGACTTTGGGGAAAAAAATTGCAGAGTCTTCTAGTTTTTGTGTTTTACGAGACTTCTACATGTCATAGAGAAATCCACGGGTCGTAGAGGTAGTTTTGTGATGAATTCCAATGAAGATTGAGATCTGAAGTCTAGGTCCATGAGGCCTCTATACGAGCCGTAGAGTATTTTACGAGTTTGTATAGATAGGTTTCATCAAGACTTTTAGAGATGGATAATTTGAAGCTATATATATATATATATATATATATATATATTGAAGCCTATGAGTCTGAAGTACTAGTCATAAATCAGTTTACAAGTCGTAAAGATGGTTCATAGAAATGAAATCCAAAATCTTAAGAGCTGATTATGAGACTTCGATTATGACTCGTAGAAGCCTCTACTTCTACGAGTCGTAAATAGGTTTTGTAGAGTCTGCTGACCAGTTTTTCTGTTTTACTAATGATTTAATTGTAATTACTATAAATAGTATTTGTAGGTCATTTTTCATAGAGAGCCATCAGTTTCATTGTAATTAGGGTGAGAATACAATACTTAGAAACAAAATTAAGAGAATACAGTTGTGAATTAATTTGATCTTCAAATCTTGTGGTTCTCAATCAGTTTTTGATTTTCTTGATTCTCAATTCAATTGGGTAAGAGTTTATTTATGTTTTCTCAATTCATAATATCTTCATCTACCCATTGCATGAGTTGTTCAATCTACAACTTGGGGTTGTGGGAACCATGAATATCTAACCAAATAAATCGGGGTAATTTAGAATTCTTGGAATGGTTATTTGCATGTATTAATTAATTCTCTTCATTTTGCACATTTTCTAGTAATGACCAACATTAGAACTTTCCTAGTGTTATCTTTCCAATCCAGGTGTTAGTATTGCACACTATGGAGAAAGGCCAAGTCACATAGTGAAATTCGCCTCTCATCTGGACCAAAGGGTTTGGTGAACTTAAATTACCGTCTTGTATGTTATACTCTAGTTAAGAATCAATTAGGTTATCAGGTTGTATTGAGTTGGTGAATCATGGGGAACATAATACCCCTGTTGCTCTCTATTATTGATTCAGTTCTGTTATCAGGTGTTATTGAGTTGGTGAATCATGGGGAACACAATACCCCAGTTGCTCTCTATTATTGATTCTCTTTCATTATAGTTAGTGTATCTTGTTTTATTAATGATTATTTCAAACCCCTCCCCCTCTTCAGGGAATTGAGTTGATTAATTCTTTGAATTGCTTAGTAGTGAATTGTTGTAAGTCTACATATTCTCCATGGGATTCGGCCCTAACCTTGGTCAGGTTTTATATTTGATAACAACTGCTTTATCCTCCAAAAGATAGGTGGAACTTAGGCGTGATCAAAGATTATGGCACCATTGCCGGGGAATATGGCTAGACGTAGTTGAATTCACTAGAAATTGTAATTCGAGTGTTAATCCTTAGTTCCCTTGTATTTTACTTTTAATTTTGTTTTTGTTTTTGTTTCTTTGCTGGGTATACTACTAGTGCATGCCCAACACTAGGAGTCAAGGAAATCCCTTAACTCTACTTGATCCAGAGATCTAAAGAATTACAAGTAGAATGGCCTAAGAGAATTCCAACAACGCAGCCAATGGAACTTTCAATCGGAACAACAATGATGATATGGGAATGAAAACCCACCTCCTTTGGAGAATATTCCAATGCCTTGGGATTACAGTGACAATGCTTATCAGTGGAATCAGTATAGGTTGAATCCTATAACTATCGATGTGAAGGGAGCTATTTTGTTGCCACCATTATTGGCAGACACAAAGTTCACGGTCTCTAGTAGCTTACTTCAGATACAATAAAACCATGGGCTATTTGCGGCTTACCATCAGAGGATCCACATTGCCACTTGCACAATGTTGCATTTGTTTGAAAGAGTGTGATGGGAACACAAAACCTATCTATATATGTTGTCGAACTTTGTGTCTTTCCATTGTCTCTCAATATAATGCTACATTATGGCTATCTAAGCTTCCGTAAAGTTCAATCACTAGTTGGGTAGATGTGCAGAAGGCCTTTTTGGAGAGATATCTCCCTAGATCGAAGAAGCTCAAATTGAAGGATCAGATTAACAACTTTGACAAACTTCCTAGTGATTCAATAAGTACTACTTGGGAGTAGTTTACTAAGTATTAGGAGCATCCCTAATCACAAGATAGTTGATAATGCCTTGGTGGAGATCTTCTATCGTTCCCTTGACAAGAATAGTTAGGTTTGTGCTGATATTATTATGGGGGTATGTTTCTAGATCAACCATTTGCAAGGATTGCGGAGCATATAGAGGAAGTGGTAAGATGAATCATGCATGGCGACAATGGGATATAGCTTCCATAAAGGGTTCATATGCTGTGAGTGTTGGTTCTGAGCAAGCCAAAATTATTGACAAGATTATGCAACAACTTGCTGAGCTTCGCACAAACATGGATTTAGTTATCAACCAAAAACCAAGAAAGAGTAAATGAGGTAATTCACAAACCTCCACATGCACCTATGTATGAGAAGCCTTATTTTGAGGAGGATGTTTGTTTTGTGAATGATCAGACAGGGGGTTTCCGAACCAACACCCAAGGGCCCAATCAGGACTATTGGTGCCAAGATCAAGGAAACCAAGGTTGGAACTATGGTAGAGGTAGAGCTTATAGAGGCAACCGAGGTGATTATTATCATAGGAACAAGGGTCCTGAGTCAGATTAGGGTAGAAGAGATAGTTTCAAAAATGGTCCATATGTGCCACCACATTATCATTATGCAGGCACAAACAATTCTAGAATTGAGGAGATATTTGATCGTTTGTTGAAGAAGGCTGCAACATGCTATGAAACTCTAAAGGTCATGAAATCTTATATTTCAAGTATCAATCAAAAGATAGAGTCTAATTTTGTAGCTATTAAATAGCTTGAGCAATAATTTGGTCAAGTGTCAACTCAGTTTAATCAGTGTCAGAAGGGTATATTGCCTAGCAACACTGTGGAAAATCCTCTGAATGAGGGGCAATGTGTGGCAATTACTACTAGAGGTGGCAAGAGCACCATTGATCCTCCTATGCCAGTTGAGGTAGAAGAGGTTTATGAGAAGATAGTTGAGGACAAGGATGTGGAAGAAAGAGATGATTGTGTCAAGGATAGGGTAAGTGAAATAGCTCAAGAGACACAGAAGTACAAGCCCGTCCCTAGGCCTCCTCCTTCTTTCCCTTAAAGACTCAAAAAAAGGGAGGAGGAACACAAGTTCAAGCACTTTCTTTCTATGCTTAAGCAACTATCCATCGACATCCCTCTTCTTGACGTTTTGATGAAAATGTTGGGTTATGCCAAGTATAAAAGGACATGATCACCAAGAAGTGCACTATTAGTCAAGAATTTTCTCAAGAGCTTCAACATTACAGTGTTATCACTACAAAGTCCTTAGCTCAGAAGCATGAAGAGTCAGGTGCTTTCATCATACCTTGCACTATAGGTAATGTAGAGTTTACAATGGCACAATGTGATTTGGGTGTTTGTATCAATTTGATGCCTCTTACAGTGTATAAGAAGTTTTGTTTGTGCTTCCCTACTCCAATTAACATGCGATTGTTAATGGTAGATAGAACAGTGAAGAAGCCTATAGGAATACTCTTTGATGTGTTGGTAGAAATTCATATCCCCTATAGATTTCGTGACTCTTGATTGTGAGGTTGACTTTGACGACTAAATCATCTTAGAAAGGTCATTCCTAGCCACTAGATGAGCTCTAGTGGATATGGAAATTGGTCAAATCAAGTTTAGATTGAATGATGAAGAAGTTGTCTTTGACATCCGTCAGTCCATGAAGCATCCAGATGAGCTCAAGAGTGAGATTTAGAAAAAATTTGTATAAGTCGTGCTGCGACAATTAATCAGGCGCTACTTGGGAGGCAACCCAAGGTTCTTGATGTTATTGCATAGTTATAGGTTCATTTTTGAATTCTTGGATTCTTAGCTAGTTGTTTTATTGTGTTTTGATTACTATTTTTGACAATGAGTTGGTTGCATTTTGGGTAATTGTGTATATCAGGAAGACTATACGGTACAGGACCAAGTCAACAAATTAGCTTAGAAAAGCATCAGTTTTAGTTTCTACGATTGGGATTACTTGTCGTATTGCATATTACGACTCGTAACCCCATCTCATAGAGATGTCCAGTGTGTAGGATAATTGTGCATTCCATTCCATGAGCCAACTTTATGACTCGTAGATCAATCTATGAGTCGTAAATGGGGTTCATATATCTCAAGTAAGTTTTTGAAATTCTTTCTAAGTGTTGAGGGTTCTACGAGACCATAACTTACAAGTTGTAGATCCATCCACTACTCATAGTCAAGATTTCATAGACCCAAGCTCAGTAATTCTATCTGTTGACCCAGTAAAGCTATAAAAGAGTCAAATTATTTTGACCCACTTTTGACCTTATTGATCAAAATTTCCCAAAATTTTCCCTTCCCCTTAAATTTTTGATCAAATTTTGACGGTTGTGACCTATTTTCCTACGTGATTTCTGTCACCTAAGTTTTTGTGTTCAATCATCTTCTATCTTTTTGTTCTTCAAGTTAGGCTTCACTTATGATAAGTTGTTTATTTAATTTTGATCATTAATTTGCCTTGTTCTTACTTGATTGAGTTGATGATTATGATGGGCATAATGTTTACTCATGAGGTTCTTGTTGAATATGAATTGTGAATGTGAAATTAGAGTTGTCTTTGATTGAATTGAATTGTGAATATGAAATTAGAGTTTCCATTGATTAAATTGATTGTTCAAAATACAGCACTTTTGATGTCTAAAACTTAAGATTTTCTGTGTTCCCAATGTGGCATTTATGGTTTTTATGTGCTTTTGTGCTTAGTATTGCAAGAGAGCAGGTTGGCCTGACTTTGGGGCAAAATTGTAGAGTTTTTTATTTTTGATGATTTACGAGACTCTCTATGAGTTGAAGAGGCGTTTCGTGATAAATTCCCGTAAAGGTTGAGATATGAAGTTCAAGTCCACGAGACCTCTATACAAGTCGTATAGATATGTTCCATGACAATTTTTAGAGAGGGATAATTTGAAGCAATTGAAGCCTACGAGTCTGAAGTACGAGTCATAAATCATTTTATGAGTCGTGAAGATGGTTTGTAAAAGTAAAGTCCAAGATCCTAAGAGCTTATTACGAGGCCTCGATTACGAATCGCACAAGCCTCTATGAGTCATAAATAGGTTGTGGAGTCTGTTGACAAGTTTATCTATGTTATTAAGGACTTAATTGTAAATACTATAAATAGTATTTTTAGGTCATATTTCATAGAGAGTTGTTTGTTTTATTGTAATTAGGATTAGAACATAATACTTAGAGAGAAAATTGAGAGAATACATATGTGAATTAATTTGATCTTCAAATCTTGTGATTATCAATCAATTTTTGATTTCCTTGATTCTTAATTTAATTAGGTAAGTGTTTAATTATATTTTCTTAATTCATAACTTTTTCATCTACCCATAGCATGAGTAGCTAAATCCACAACTTGGGGTTGTGGGATACATGAAGATCTAATCAAATAAACTCGGGTAATTTGCAATTCTTGGAATGGGTATTTTCATGTATTAATCAATTCTCTTCATTTTGCATGTTTTCTAGTTGTAGACAACATTAGAACTTTCCTAATATTAGTTTCTAGATCCAGGTGGTAATGAATAGGAAAAGATATTGATTAACAAGATTCGATGATGTGTTCTCGTCTAATCAATCAAACTAGACTAAGGGGAGGTTGACTGGGGCTATAGGTAATGGTTAGCATTGCACACTATGGAGATGGGCCAAGTCACATAGTGAAATTTACCTCTCACCTAGACTAAAGGGCTTGGTGAACTTAAATTACCGTCCTGCATGCTATACTCCAGTCAAGAATTGGGTTTTCAGGTGTTATTTAGTTGGTGAATCATGGGAAACACAATACTCAAGTTGCTCTCTATTATTGATTCTCTTCTGTTATAGTTAGTGCAGTTTGAGTTCTTATTGATAACTTAACCCTTCCCTCTACAGGGAATCGAGTTGATTAATTCTTTGATTTGCTTATTAGTGAATTGTTGTGAGTCTCCGTATTCTCTATGGGATTTGACCATAACCTTAGTTAGGTGTTATATTTTACAACTACCGCTTTATCCTCCAAAAGAGAGGTGTATCTTAGGAGTGATCATCCCTCATTCTTCCAATTGCAAAAAAATAATTCTAAGGCAAGAGCTCTCAAAAACAAGGTTAGGGTTTCTAAGGTTTCTTTCCCAAAGACTTCAATTACATTTCTCCTTATTTCTCTAGGTATGTGAGTTGATTTATGGCCATCCTTTCACCCATAAAGTTCACAATGAAGCATTTTACCTTTTCTTTAAGTTGCTCAAGTTAATGTGAATGTGTATGATGATTTCATGACCATTATGTTATTATATGATACTCATGAAGTTTAATAACTATTTTGATTAAAAATATATACACATATTTGAAGTATGATGTTGATTCCATGATGATATTCGATATGATCAAGGTTGGGCGATTTTGATGTTCTTTTTATAAGAAATTTCCTATGACTTATGTGATTTATGATTGTTCTGTGCTAAAAGCTAAGCCCACCTTGTTTCCAATGAAAGTTTTCTATGATTTATGATAATGATTACGACACTAATGAAGAGCTTCAAGCTCATGTTTACAAAAGAAATATTTATGATGTTAATTGCCTTTAAGGATGTTTAAGAAACATTCCTAAGTTTGAGCTACTCCAATGATTTCTACGTTTGATTCTAAGAGTATGTTTTAAAGATTTCGTGGGATGACTTAGCACAGAGAGGACTAGCAATTGGGGCTCATTCCATTAGGTGAGGCATGATCCTTTGAAGCTAAATCTCAATGTTCCTAACTATGTGCCACCATAGGGGCCTTATAGGCTAGGCTTGTGTATCAACGTAGGCCCAAATATTATGAAAGATACAATTGTAAAGTCACTAAGTTTAAGCTATCTAGCTTGGCAAGTATATTCCCCTTTTCCCCATGGACGGAGTGCATTGGCCTTTTTCGCAATGAAAGGAGTTCATTGGATTCCATGTAGTAGCTCACATGGTCTTACTATCGATTACGATCAATTCCTATAAGCTTATGATCTCATGTTATTTTTTCATTATATCTTCTTTCTTGTGCATTGTCTTATATTGATCTTAAGCCATATTCCTTGTGCATGTTTACAGCTTGCTCATGTATCTTTTACTCTATGTGTCCTTATATGTTATGTTTAATAATGATGGCATTACAATTTCATCCGCGCATTGAATCTCACATACATAATATATTCAAATGTACGAACACATACTTTTCCTACATGATTTAACCATGTTGGGATAGGCACTCCTCCACTTGCTTGAGGCTAGTTTTCAGAGTCCAAGACTAGTAGCTTTTTTGTGGTGATCCTTAGTTCAGGACTCCTCCACTTTTTCTTCTAGCTTGTATCTTTTGCTTTGTTTAAGACAATGTATTTGTAGACTTTCCAAGGCTTTTACTTTTTATGTTCCCTTATTTGGATTCTTTTCTATTTGATGGAGATCAACCGATACCGATCCTATCTGTTTATGATGTAGTTAGTGCACAAATGAACAAACAAATTGATTATAGTTATTCGACTACTTTTTAATGTTGCTTCATTGTCAAATTTACCTTAGCCGCTTTACCCTTATTTTCTTCCGCAAAAGTTTTACCTAATACCTATCAATGATGCTAGAGATGGCTTAGGTATGGTGCTCTCGAGTATCTCATTTACCATGTGATGATTAGGCCCCTAGGTAAGATCATTGTAAACTTGATATCAAAGCTCAGCATTTTAAAATGTTCCTCAGATGCCCATGCATACTCCATAGCGTAGGATCCCCTTCAAGGTTGTGAAGCGCGCCACTTCTTGAGTGATAGGCTATGAGACAGTTTAGGAAAGTCTTCCCTTCTTTCTTATTCATGTCCTCCCTTAGAGTTGAATAACTTTTCTGCTTGCTAACTATGGGCTTTTACTTGTTTCTAGATCATTCCACCATGAAGAGCTCCCTATTAGTGAGGCATTCCCGATGAACAAGTCCTTCCACTCCAGCAAGACGATGGTGTGCTCATATAGAGTTCCAAGTTATATTCACTTTGTTGGCCCAAGCCTTGGCCAACCAAGCCAACCGGGAGGTGGTCGTTCCTCCTCAAGTGCCTATTCTGGTCACAAGAGTACGTGAATTCATGCAGATGAACCTGCTAGAATTTAATGGGTTAGATATAGACAAGAACCTTATTGAGTTTACTAAGGAAGCTTATCGGGTTGTGGAAGTGATAGGCATTTCATCTAAAGAGAAGGTTGAGTTGGTGGCCTTCCAACTTAAGGGAGTGGCTAAGATTTTATTCGAGAAATGGGCCAAAAATAGGGGTCAAGGAGCAGGTTCTTCTGGTTGGGAGGGGTTCAAATATGCCTTTCTAGACTGGCTCATCCCCATCGAGCTTACGGAGGCAAAGGCCAAGGAATTTATCAACTTTAAGCAAGGGTGAATGAGCATTAGGGAGTATGCCCTCAAATTCACTAAATTATCAAAGCATGCTCCATTTATGGTCGCGGATCCGAGAGCTCGCATGAGCAAATTTATTTTGGGTGTCTCCAAGTTAGTCTCCAAGGAATATAAGATGTCCATATGGGTGCAGGAGATGGATATTTCCTACTTGATGACATACGCAGAGCAGATTGAAGAAGAGAAGCTTCGCGAAAGGGCAAGGGAGTCTAAGAGGGATCGAGTGGAAGTTGGGAGTTAATCAAACAAAAAAGGCAGCGGTTACAAATTCCAAGGTGACCAAAAGTAGGGTGAGCAAGGATCTACCAACACTCCTCCTTCTTGGAAAGACAAGGGGATGGCTCCCAAGCCCCAAAGTCCCAATTGTCGTAATTGTTAGAAGCCTTGCAAAGGAGAGTGTTTTCCCGGGTCAAAGGCTTGTTTCACTTGTGTGAAGCCTGGCCAACATGCTAATGATTATTAGAGTGGGGGAACAAGGCCAAAACGACAAAGGAGTACCAATTTGCTCTATGCTCTTTATGGTCGCCAAGTGGTCGAAGAAGCTCCGAATGTGGTTACCGGTATGTTAAGAGTTTTTGATTATGATGCATATGCACTTTTAGATCCAAGAAAAAAATTGTCCTTTGTAACCCTATCCTTTGCATATAAATTTGATGCATTTCCTGAAGTACTCCATGAGGTAAGTAACCTTGTAGATGAGCCTATCATAGCTCGAAGAGTCTATAGAGGTTGTCCTATTTCTATCTTGCATAAAGTGATTCCATGTGACTTAGTTGAGCTTTCCATTGTAGACTTTAATGTACTTCTGGGGATGGACTGGTTACATGCTTCTTATGCCTCCATTGACTATAGAACCCATAGGATTAAATTCTAATTCCCTAATGAGTCAGTTTTTGAGTGGGAGGGTAGCGAATCCTCGTGTAGAGGTTGGTTCATTCCTTTGGTGAAGGACCACAAGATGATTTCCAAGGGATGCATTTACCACTGGTGAGGGTCAAATTTGTCTTTTCCAAAGTTCCTTCTCTTGAGTCAGTCCCTATTGTAAGTGAATTTCCTTATGTATTCCTAGATGAGTTACCAGGTATCTGTCCCAAAAAGGGAGATAGATTTTAGTATAGACCTGTTACTTAATACTCAGTTTATCTCAGTCCATCCATATCGAATAGCTTCTACAGAGTTAAAGAAGTTTAAGGAGCAACTAAAGGATTTGTTGGAGAAGGGTTTCATTAGACCTAGTCAGTTTCCAAGGGGTGCCCCAATGTTATTTGTAAGGAAGAAGGATGGGTCACTCCATATGTGCATTGACTACCATCAACTTAACAAGGCCACCATTAAGAATATGTATCCCCTCTCGAGGATACATGATTTATGTGATCAACTATAAAAGCCTAGTCATTTCTCCAAAATTGATATGAGATATGATTATCACCAACTGAGGGTGAGAGAAAGTGACATCCCTAAGACGGCTTTACGAACTAGGTATGATTGTTTTGAATTATGGTGATGCCATTTGGCCTCATGAATATGCCATCGATATTTATGGACCTTATGAATAGGGTGTTCAAGCCTCACCTCGACATGTTTATTGTGGTGTTTATTGATGACATTCTTATCTATTCCCAAGATGAGCAAGAGTACATAGAGCACTTGATGGTAGTATTACAAACCCTGAGGGTACAGAAGCTCTATACAAAATTTGATAATTACGAGTTTTGGATAGATAAGGTTTCCTTTCTTGGGCATGTAGTCTCTACAGAGGGCATCAAGATTGATCCTAAGAAGATAGAAGTGGTGAGAAACTAGAAAAGGACCTTGACTCCTACTGACATAAGAAGTTTCTTGGGTTTAGCTTCCAAGGGAGGACAGAATAATGGATACATTTTCCTATTACTTTATTCGTAATGACTGGCCTTTGGCTGGCTTTCTTCTGGTTCATCTTTTGCGTCGGTTCGAACATAAAATAGAGAATTTCGCTTTAAACAAACTAAATAAAACATTTATAGCCCCGTTAAGGATG